>JAQIWX010001307.1:0-10760 GCA_034696785.1 Lepidocyrtus cyaneus
GCTTGTCGTCATTCATATCCTGATCGCAAATTGTGTCCTGATTCAATGGACAATGTTCCACACTACTGCCATCATCATCACTGTCCTGTTCTTCATTCATTTCGTATGGAACCTTGGAGCGGCCCCGGGATAATAGTGACTTCTTCTTGGATCGTTTTCTATTCCCGGTCAGTCGCAGTTTCCCATTTTGGCTTCCGGTTTCTCTGCTTACTGGCGTGTTAACGGCATTTTCGTTTTGGGACATGGCATTGGAAGTTGACGGGACCACCGAGGCGGTGGACCCGTTGGTGGGCGTTTTCTCTGACTTCATTTCGGCTTCAGGAATCGGTGGATTGGCCTGATCATCATCGTCACTAATGCCATGAGCTTCCCTTTTAATTGGAACATTTGCTGTTGAAGCTGAAGCTGCATTACTTCCATTTCCATTAGCATCTTCTGAAGTTTCCTGATCGATGACCTCCTGCTTAACATTGACGTCATCCGGTTCAGTTAGTTTTGTAGAACTGGATGGAAGCTCAACCTTGACGTCTTGGCTTACTCCACCAAATTCCGATTTGATCCGGCATTTCACGATGGGAATTGAATCTTCTCCTTCCGAGTCGGAACCTTCCATTTTACAAATAACGGGTATAGGCTTAACATCTTTCGATAAGGTTGATGTTGATGCACCCTCCTCATCTTCCAGTTTGACGACGACAATTTTTTTCGGAGATTTTTCGACGTCAATCTCTACTACTTCTGGTTCTGATGCTGCTGCTCCCTTAACGCCACTGATAAGCCATGTGGAGATGTTATCCTTTCGCATTCCCGAACTTCCAGAGACTTCGGAGTAAGAATTGGAACCAGAAAGGAGGGATCTTGTTGATTGGGATTGGTGCCAGTCCGGAGGTAAGTTGAAGCGCTTCCCCAGATCTTCAATCATTCCCATGGCTTGGGAATTGAGTTCCTTGACAGCCTTGGAAATGGCGCCATCAAATCCCTTGACAATGGTCTTGCTTAGCCGTATTGCTTCCTCCATTCTGTCCTTCTCCAAGATAGCTTTCTTATTGTCAATCATCCGCTCTTTGATTGTCCGGATGTCGTCCTTCAAAATATCCGCTGTCACGTCGGTTAGCTCGTGACATTGCTTCAGGAAGGAGAGCAATGTTTGGCCGTGGCTGGACATTGCATCAAGCCTAGCATCCCCGGAATCGTGGTCTTCGGCTGGGGTCACCATGTTGCCTGACCTCCACCTCCGTCTAGTGTACTTCCTCCGATGGCTGATCTTCTTTTCGTAACTATTTTTCCATTCAGTCAGTCTGACCTAATTAAGTCGTAAACGTAAGAACCAAATATGAAATTTCCATAGTTAAAAACCAAACATTCAACTCTTCCACTCAACCTAACATCAATTAATTAATTTTTCAATCATACAACTATATTTTAAATTTATTATTAACACTATATCTGTCTGTGTCAATAAAAAAACTTATTTAGCAGTTTTTTTTATTAAATTTTAACCTGAAAACTGTCCGTGAATTGTTGATTTGTTTAATACTTTGATTGATGTTTCATCTCCGATGTTTAATTAATCTAATCTAAGAACGCTCGTTTTTCTGAGTTAGTATATTCAATATTCAATTAAATACTGACTTAATTAATTATTCGTACAGCAACAGCACAACACTAATAGCACTAGAACAACACTGTCACAATTACTGTTGACCTCTGTGACCTGACCTCCCGCTCCCCTTAATTCACAATTCGAAGTATTATTCTGACCACTGCACTGCACTAACTGCTAGTGCAAAACAAGGATCCGTGATGCCGAATGATGATGAATGAGACTCAAAAACGTAAACAAGCATTATTCAAGCATTTCGTCAGACCACTAAATTTCTGGAAGCTCCTAATTCATTTGCTTGTGTACTATGCTAACTCGATCCCTGATTTTACTTTCTTAGCGCTGCTTGCTGCTGCTGCGCTGCTTACTCGACAGACAGCTGTTATTTTCCGATCTTATCTTGCGTGAGGTGGTCTGAGTCTGGTCTGATCCTGGTCTAGTTAGTCTCTCCCATGCCATGTTAGTGACATTGCAATGAGCTGAGCTCGTCTTTGTTGACTCGTCTCCAAACTCATTCATGAATTGGGATTCCATCCATGAATGACGCGTCTCGTTGATCCGTGAATTGTCCATCCATTATATTATGCACTTGAACAAAAACTTTTTTATGATTGAATTTGATAATGATATGGTCATGTTTACAAGAATGCCAGTGCAGATAACTTAATTAATTAATTATATACAAGGGTTTTGAAACGATTTTTTTTTCTGGGCATTCACAAATTCGATGATGATGATGATGTTCTAACAGTATGTTTTATTTACGCACCTAGTTTTTAAATACCTCCGCATTGTCTCCTTCTTATATCGAGCCATCATCATCGTTTGTTAAAAAGTAATTAAACTCCAAACTAGGTGAACTCCGTTACGCTATGTAACTGACGTTACTATATGGCTTATGAATGTACCTACCTCCAACTATTTTTAAAGCATATAAACCACTTGTTTACACCGGAAGACAACCGACTGATTATGCTCAATGCATAATTAATTTCTTCCATGCACTTTCACTTTTCACTTACTTACACTGTATTTGTGAAAGTAAAAGAAAAGTACGTCATCTATCTGAGGCAGAAAGAAAGGGTCGACGACCCCTGCTAAAAAGCCAATGCGCCTTTCTTTCATTTTTCTTCCACCTTTCTATTTCCTGTAAAAAAAATATACGATTAAGTTATATCATTTACATTTTGTTTTTATAGGTCAGTCAGTCATTGAACATCAGACAAACAAAATGTTTTTTATTTATTCATCAGCAGTCAGCACACGATTACATAATATAACAGCCACCTTTCAATGTAAAATTTCAAAATAATTGAAGTAAAAAAAACTACTTGACCCATGGGCAAAAAATTCGAAGTCCAAGAAAGTGGCGATCTGACGGCGTCGCTTGTCCCAATCGTCGTATACGCCAGTGTTCTTGTGGTCACCCTCCTCTGCCTTTGCTATCGTTATGGATTGTTGAGAATACGAAGGTGCTCATCGACAAAGTCCAAGAAGGAAGATGACCCGAAGTCGTTGTCAGGCGCGGATGTGGCAAATACAGGTAAAGAATCGTAACCGCTTTCTCAAAAACCTCATTTTGTAGTTCAACTTAAAATTACATAACACAAAATATTTCATGGAAACTAATTTTATTTGCAGTTGAAAACAATCCCATACTCATTTCAATAATAACGGACCAACTCAAAACCAACGGATGGAATAAGGCTCCAGAAGAGAAGAAATCCGTTATAGTTACTACAGCCGCGGCCCAGAATCTCTCACTAATAGACATCTAGTAATTCTAACTAATTAAATAAATTTTTGTTAGCTGTAGTCCATTTTTGTCAAATCCAGTTCGGGGCATTGTGAGATTTTTACAATAAAATCAAAAAATAAAAATCAATTAGTTTTTTATACAATCCTATAACATTAATGCTCGCTGGCTCATACTTGAATTAATTAATTTCGATAAAAAATAGCAAAAAGCAAAAATAAAACTGTTCGCCAATAATTAATTTCTAATTGAAGATTGAGAGATAATCAGTGAGATAGATTGATTGATTGATTGATGACGATTGTGGCATGTTACCCTTCTCCTTTGTGTGCGCCATTTTTCACAGTTGCAAACAAATGACAAAGAACGTCAAAGCTAAACTGAGAAACTGTAGTTCAAACGACAAACACATTTTTTTTTTCGAGTTTTTATTTTTATTTATCAAATTTCCTTTCAGATTTTTTTTTTGTAAAAAATGGGATTTTGAAACTTACTGACGCCAGCAAGGAATACGTCAGAGTGAACATGTTGCCCCCTCTTATTCCAATCTCTTGCGCGATCCCGATTTCATGCAAGACCAGAGTTGCTTCATCCAACGGGACCGCTTTCATGTTGTCCTTGTGAGCCAGCCATAGCTTCAGCGTTCGTATCTGAGAATGAATGTCAAATGATAAAATATTTCATATGACCCACATAACTAGCTTAATTATTTTTTTAAACTTAATATTTATTATTTAACTACATTGTGGCAAATTACCGCCGAAGTATACAGGAACACGAATGTATGGCCGTAAAAAACCAAAATCATGCCCCTCCTATAAAAATCCATTGTTAGCAATATGGCATCCATCTGAATGGAAAAGTAGAGGGTTGCCTCCAGCATATAAAACGTGACCAGACTACCCAGAGCCCGGTTCACCGCCGAGGAAAGCCGTTGAATGGATTGGAATGTTTTGAAATACCCTTCCCATTCGTTTGATTTGCTCTGCATCAGATTCCCCTTCTTCAGGATAACTTTCGACGAGCCACTTTTGTAATCTAAATCATCATCTTCTTCATCATCATCATCCTTATCTTGCCGGATGCTCCCTTCAATGGAGTCAGCCAATGAGCTAGAAGTCGCCCAAAGTGTCAGTGCGGCAGCCACCAAGCAGTCATCCTCAAACGTCCCCACGATATACCGTTGATAATCGGATAGGAACATTAACAACGCCAGAACTCCATCCCAGACCGTTATTTCATCCAGCCCCGGCGCCACTCCGGATCTCAGCGGTTGTCCATTAAAGCATATTGCGAAACGGGCTTGCCCCACCAACCTCCTGAAATACCAGGATGGACTCCAGTCCCATATCGGGTTGATGAAGTAGTAGCCCCCAATCATGGCTAGTCCAACTTTTATCGTGGCGATGGAGTACAATCCGTAAATGAAGTGGGGATGGCTTATCATGGACTTCCGGTTGGGGAGATGAGACTCATCAACAATGACGTTAAGAACGCGCTGATACTGTTCCTTGTCAAACCAGAATCTCTTCATGGCCCCCACCTTGTAGAGGAGGCTGGCGAAGCTGAGGACGATGGTGAAGTAGGTGGGAGGGTTTTTGAAGAAGGCGGAGCTATCTGTGGGGATGCTGTTTCGAATGGCCACTGTGAGGCGGATGAGGGACAGGATGTTTAACAAGCCGCAGATAACCTGCTGGGGTCGCCAGGTTCGGATGAAGTAGTAGCCAGTCACGGAGACTTTCACCAAGCGGAAGGGGCTACCGCCAAGGTAGTACATGAAGTCGAAGTAGATCCTAAAGAAATTGCAGAGCTCAAGCCTGGCCTTTGTCGAAACTCCGTCGGAGACGGTAGTTGATGATGATGATAAGGGGAACTGCGCACGTGGCTTGGTTATGTAATTTTGCAGATTTTTAGCAGAATACATTTTTTTAAATTGAAATAAATGCTAATGAATTATCAAATGATCCCGCGGTAACCCAGTGTATTTATGAGTGATCGTTAAAAAATAAAAATTTTGCTGTCAATTTATTTCCGAAGAAAATTGCACTGCACATCACCAATATTGAACAATAATAAGTGTAATTTAAAATATTAATTCATTCACTTTTAAAAGTCCATTAATTGACTGCACTTGACATACTTTTGCATGGAGGACTTACATTAACTATATATGTACTCCGACATTAGATGTTTTCCATTCCATTTGCGACGAAAATGACTTCTTTAAATAAATCTTTTACAATTATCATAATATCCACTTAACAACTTTCTTAAAACTACATAATTAATTGTTAATGCCGTTTCATAACATCGCAAGCACTAAGCACTAACCGTTCGCTCATTTGTCATTAGTGAACAACAAAAATTTCGGTGTGCAAAGTACTTCCGGAACACGGCTAAAAGCATTCTTTTCTTGGTTCCACTATGACCAACGCATTTAAAGTAGGTGGAACGAATCCATTGTAGCCGTTCAAATACAATTTAATCAATACTACTTACATAATATATAGTTTACCTACTTATGATTTAGTCTAATGATGGCCAGGCCAATAAGTAATTCCTTTATATTTCGACAACATCAACATTTTTCCGTTGTTTGGGGTAACGTGCAATTTTATACGCTGAGGCAGTATACCACCGCACCGCTCTTAATTCCTACAAACTTTGTAGACAGATCACAAACAGCGTTAGGGTCAAAGAAAAAAACTGAAAATTTAGAAAACCGAATAATTTGTTTTTTTTAACTTCTTTGATGGAATTCCATAGCATAGATCGCGAATCAAAATTAATATTTTTTTTAAATCTTACCGATGCTACCGTGGGATATGTTATGGTGAAGACGTTGCTCCCCCGAAGCCCAATTTCTTTGACAATGCCTTCATGCAAAACAATGTTTGCTTCATCCGAGGGCACACATTTGACATTATCTCCATGCGTTAGCCACAATTTAAGAGATTTCATCTAATAATGCAATTTCATCATGAATTACGATAGCCATCAACTTCTAATTTAATTTTAAAAATTGTATTTGTAATGAAAATATAAAACAAATTATTATTAATTTTAATATTACTTTCTCGCAAGCCTCCGCCGCCGTGTGGAGAATGGCAAATGTATGGATGTAGTAAATGAAGATGATGATCCTCCGATACCAGTCCGCCGTCACCAATATTGCATTCAACTGGGTTGAAAAGTATACGACGGCTTCGCCCATATACCAAGTGACTTGGCTTCCCAGTGCGGAGTTCACCGCAAAGGAAAGTCTTTGAATGGACTGGAATGCTTTGTAAAATCTTCTCCACTCATTTGCTTTCCTTCGTTGGAGACGTCCAAGCTCCAGCAGAACCTTTTGATTCAAATTCAAATCGAGAGTGGATTCCATTTCGATGACTTTGTTTTGGAGCATGCTCTCATGTATGATCTCTGCGAATGATGTTGCCGGCCCTGAAATTGTCAAAGCTGCGCATAAAACGCAGTGATCAGCAAAAACGCCGACCAGGCTCCTGCCGAGGTTAGAGCAAAAATTTTAAAATGCGTCAATTTATTTTTCACAATGACATTTATTTTCATTTTTTACCTTTCGAAATCAGACATAAGCATGATCAGAGCAAGGACCCCATCCAACACTGAAATCTCCTCCAGCTCCGGAGCAACATCCTGTTTTGGAAGTGGTCCGAAACAAATGGCGAAACGAGCTTGGGCCACCAACCGTCTGAACCACCAGCTGGGAGTCCAAGTCCAAATCGGCTTGAGATAGTAGAAGCCACCAAACAAATCCGCTGCAACCTTTAGAGCAGTGATCCCAAATACAATGTAGCAAAATAGCGGAATACCAATTAACTTTGACTTTGAAGCTGTTGTGGCTGGTAAATGGTATTCATCAACAATGACATTCAACACTTTTTGATACTTTCCCTTATCAAACCAGAACCGTTTCAAGGTTAGCACTTTATAAATGAGACCGACTATCCCAAGAGCAATTAGAAAGTAGCCGGATGGGTTCCGTTGGAGATGGGAGTTGTCTTGCGGTATCGCAGCTCGAATGGACGCAGTCAAACGAAAAAGGGAGAGAGCATTCAGAACAGCGCAGATAAGCTGCTGGGGTCTCCACACTTTGATGGTGTAGTGTCCAGTGACATGGTTTTTTGTCAACCGGAAGGGACAGCCACCCAGGTAGTACATGAAGTCGAAGTAAATTCGAAAGAAATTGGAATACTCTAATCTTGAGTTGCCGTTGACCCCAATGTCAATATCTGCAGTGTATGGTTTGCATGGGGTCCCGGGCTCTGATGATTGTTTCCTGTTTTGGGGATTTATGAAATGGGACTTCATTTTAAAATCTTACTTTTACCAAAAAAGAAATTGACAGTTTATCAGTCAAATGAATTGGATATGGAGTGGAAACATTTAAATCATTGTGAACCTTTTACACTGCTCGGGCGGGGGGCGACTGAATGGGTTGACATTGTGCTCAATCCTCCTGTTATGTTATACTTATACTTAACTATTAAATGTACAATCAGTTTTAAATTGGAAGGACAAAATAATTGCATTAATCTGATCTTCGGAAGATCAATATTTTTATTTTCATTTTCATAAGATAGTGTCACAATATAGTCGTTAAAACTAATTTAATCGATTTAACTAACTAAATTGGGAATCGTATTTTTTGAGGAGGCTTTACGTTGAGCATATCTATGATATTCGCCGTTTTAAGCAGTATATCTCATTATGCAAATTGGACAAGTTGACTCCGGAGTCAAAAATCCATATAAAATAGGCAAAATGCAAATTCCACAAAAAAGGAAAAATGAGTCAATTTGCTGGAGATTAATTCTTTTGATGCCTTTAATTGTTTTATAGAATTTTATTTGTCTAAAATCAGAATAAAACTGAAATTTTTTTAATCTGAATTAATTCTGGATTTGGTAATTGCAATTTATTTTCGGATCGATGCCTCCTCTAATGCTTTTTAAATAGGGGTTTGAAACAGAAGAGGCAATCATCATATTAATGACTTGCAAAAAGGATTTTGCCTATCATATATCATGCAATGTGTATCTTTTTTTGGGGGGGGGGGAATAAGAAACATTAAAACTTTGTCTCTGAAAAAACATGAATTGGGGTTACTTGGGAATGAATAGTTTAATTTTAAAATTTCACAAACTGTTATTTTATTTCAGAACTGCAATAGCAAGTTGATCCTTCATTTTAATGATTTTTAATTTATATCTGCCAAGTAACTTCAGAGTCTGCTCTTCCAGCATTGATTGCTTGACCATAGGCATTCAGGGCAAGGACCTCAAATCTTTTCACTTTGAATTCGCTTGTACCTAATAAATAATATAGAAACGGAAAAATTACAATTTAGTTGGCAAAATTAAAGAAAAGAATTAGGATGGAAGCATTAATGAAAATTAATCCTGCTGATAAAACGAAGTCATTATTATTATCATCCTTACCATACGAAATGGAGCAGATGCCCTCATTATAGCTGTACCATCCCAGGATCAAGTATTTACTATCCAGTCCCCGGCACACATACAACCGCTCCATTGTAATGGGATGGGCTCCACCGTAAATGAAGTTGTCGGGCACAACATTTCGACCAGACCCCGGGATCCAACTTAGGGAACCAGGTGGGGAAACCAGAAACTATTGAGAAGATAAAATACGCTGTTGCGACAAATTAAGAATAAAAAAATATGCAGGGTTCACTTTACCTCATATGTCCAAAGACCTATGGCTTTCCCATCGTAACTGATGTAAGCATTCCCCAAGACGTTATTATACTTTCCAGGTATGATTCCAGTGGAATGAGGTCCTCGAACAACGTATAAGGTCATGTTGTTGTCTCCCGAGGCGGGTCTCTCTTTACCAGCCGGTTCCAGCAATGACATGTCTACTCTGTTGGATGGGACCCATTGGACTTTTTTAACCGTCGTCGTTGCTGCACCTAAGCATGTAACGCTTAAAAGGAGTAACAATTTCACTATGCACTTGTCCATGATCCTCGTTGATGGTGCAGGGGCTAGACTAACGATTGTTAAGTGATTGGTTGAATAAGATTAAATAACAAAATGTTGAACAACCAGCTCAGCTCATATAATAGTTACTTCGTCAGTTAAGCATCATCATCACATTAGTAGTTTTTTTTAAATTGTCGTATGTATATGGAGGAAAATCAAGATAAATTGTGTCCTTACCTGTCATCAGTCATCGAATCGATACAAATAGTCAACCTTCTTCTGCTCCTCCATTTCCATTGACATATTGATGCAGATGCTAATTCAATTGCGTTTGACCACGAATGGAACACAGGTTGGAAGAATGGAATGTGATAAGCGGTGCATAGTGTAAAAGTGCAACATCATGCAAGGAATTACATTTCACATACATTGCATGTGCAAATTACTGACAATGACTCAATGACCCACAGAACACAATAATCCAAGCAAAATGTGACCAGGAAAGTCTGATGAAAATTCCAATTGTTTGGTCTTATTTAAGCAGTAAAATTTGAATTCAAAATCTAACTTTCCTCGTTCGTAATGATTCAGCATGCTATTTACATTTTCAAATTGATTCAAATAATGAATTCGAAATAAAAATCGTGTGATGGTGAAATCCTTTCAGTAAACTTGAATTACATTTGCCAAGTAGCCTCTGAATCAGCCTTCCCCGCATTAATAGCCTGGCCGTATGCATTAAGGATGAGGACTTCAAACCTTTTAGTTTTATATTCACGGTCGCCTAAAAAATTACAGCAAATAAAATCATTTACAAATCAAAAAGAGTTAAAAAAGATACTCATATGAAATTGTTTAGCATTAAAATCTCTACAAGAAATAAGCTTATGTCATATCAACACTGTCTCATCATACCCCATGAAATCGAGCAGATCCCCTCATTATAGCTGTACCATCCAGTGATCAAATATTTGCTATCCAGACCTCGGCAAACATACAACCTCTCCATTGTACGTGGGTGGCTTCCGCCATAAATCAGATTTTCTGGGACATTCTGCCCTGCTCCGGGTACCCAACTAAGGGCTCCACCTGGAGCAACTAAAAACTGAAATGATTTAACCGACAAGCAAATTTGTATCTATTTTAATTTAAATTAACTTCAACAGAAAATTAACAAAAAAAATAAATGGAGCAGAAAAGGAATAAGAACATTGAATTTTAAATGTTTAAAAATAATTACATGTGATATTACCTCGTACTGTTTAAAATCGATGACCTTTCCTTCAAAGCTCGTATATGCTCGGTCAAACTTGTCATTATACTTCCCCGGCATTATTGAATACCGGTTGTAAGACCCCCGGGCAACGTAAAGTGTGATGTGGTTATCCCTTTCAGACCTTTCTTTGCCGGCGGGTTCCAACTCAGAAAGGTT
>JAQIWX010001308.1:0-10759 GCA_034696785.1 Lepidocyrtus cyaneus
TTGTCAGAGGTATGGGAGGACTCCAGCCAGCCACGTCCTGTCCCTTTGACCACCCCCTCACCAAACAAACTGGACAATACATAAATTCTCTCCAGTCGGCTATTTTAGTTTTAAAGAATGAAAAAAACAAACGTTTAAAATATATGCAGTTTATTGCGCATATTTAAAGTAGTATTATGGGCGATGCACACAATTTTCTTCTCTCATTACCACTGACTTCATTACACACGAAGAAAGCACTAGAGAACTTCCAGGTTTCATGTTCTGAAGGGTAGGCACACCACGTAACCAGGACTTATGAATTATTCCGTATTCCAGTTGCATTCCCAAAAACAACATTTTAATATTCACTCTGTCAAACGGGCAAAAAGAAACAACAGGGAAAGCAGACTTTAAACATGAAATAATAATAGTTATATGTACAGTGGACGGCCATCCAAAAAACAACAGAAACTGGTCGGTCGGTCGTTCTGTCTGTAGAAAAAAAAATATGTTGTTTTTTATTGCAAAAATTATACTTGTCATAAAAAAGATATTTAAAATGCACACCATCAGTATTTTCTTATAAAAGCCAAGAAGCTACTAACGTGAAAATACCCATGCCAGTTTCAAAGATTTGATTCAATCATTCCATTAAAAAAAACGAGACTCAAGCACATTGCGAACTAAATGTTGAACGCTTGCGCTTATATCACTTTAACGTCAGTAGCTATTAATAATTTCCGAAATAAACTTGAAAGGAAAGTCAGGTGCACATTTAACCGTTTTCCGGAATGGGCTAATGGAGAGCTAAACAAATTTCTATGCATTGGAATGTCAAGAAAACTAACCATATTTTAGCCTTAGTTTAGAAGATTGATAAACGTTATGGCCGCTTGTCTTTAGTACTGTTTAGGGGGGCACACTAATGTTGCCGTCAGTGTATGTACCTTTAAAAATGCATTTGTAGTGTAGCTTATTGAGAGGTTTTTTTATATTTTCATGCGTCAAAGGCAGTCCTCTCCCGTATCTCTTCCTACACGCGATATCTTCCCGTGTGGGTTTGACGGTAAGGGAAAATGGGCATCAATGTTAAAGAATGGGAAAAGGAACTGAGGCATATTATTTAATGCTGGAACTGATAGCGAAAATTGAATACTTTTCTTCCAAGGCGGAGAAAGTTTTGAGTGGACAGCTTTCCAAAACAAAGAAATAATTTATGTTTGGTCTCCCTCATTATTATTTTGATGCTGGCTCATTGATAAAATGAGATCCGTCAAAATTGGAGGAATCAGGGCTATTTTGCATCTTCTGTCAAACTAAATTAACTGATTGATTTATCACTTGCAACTGTAAAATTAACTTTCAGATTGTTTAATTAATACCATCCATGTTTCTAGCTGCCATACACTGGTAATAGAAGCAATGAATGACTGCAAAAATATTCGCTAGTTTACCACACTTTCCATTTTCTAATTTCGGAAGCTACAGAAGTGAAGTGAAAGCGTGAAAGATCCTTTCAACTATTCACGTGAGCATCCCGCCAGCCCCCGTTTACAGCTTGCACTCACTTGTCATATTTTTGCCAGCCGATGATGAATGAGTGCAAGCTGTTTTCAATTTCCCCGCAACAACAACAACAACAACAATGCCACCCACATTTAAAATGCTGTTGTATAGAAAGATCCAAAAGAATTTTACTTTCTCCCCAATTCACCATTTTGACTCAGAACTTCGGAATCTGATAAAATTTATGGACTCCTTGAATTAAAAATGAACGAACATGCTTATATGTATATAGAAGCATTCAAATGTCTGTCACAATCATTGCGCTGCTTTTGATCCGTCAACTGAACTCTCATATTTCTCTCTCAAAATATATGACTTATATATTTCAATCCTTTTCTTGGCATTACAGTTCATATTTAATATCCTTTTTTTCGTAACCAGTGTATTTGCAATTCTTAGAAGATTTGTTCATTCAACTTACATCGGGAGACTGTTTACCTATGCATCATGATTCAGACATTCCGAATTCCATGGTGAAAAAAAATCCATATCCTTATCTCTAAACCTTATATAATTCGACCCAGTTTGACCTTTACCTTTTTCAAAGAAGGAAAAAAAACTTCTTTCTTCCCTTTTTCACTAACAGGAAAACTACTTGGCTGATTATTATTAGATTATTATGAATAATGCAAATGGGACAAGGGATCTGGATAAATAATTTTTTGTAACAAGATGACTGACTACAAGGATTTCTCCATGAAAAAGGGATTGGTTGAAATGGAAAATCCAGGTTTTTTCCATTATGTCTGTATCAACTGGAGAAACGGAGAAAGTCTAACAACCGGGATAAAATGCAATTACAGATGAGAATAAGCCGGAAAGGAAAATGGATGTGGAGAATGAGTAGTCCAAACATATGGGACACGCGGTGAAATATATGAATCCATCCTCTATTTTCCCTTTCATTTGGAAAAGTACAATGATTGATGACTTGCTTTGGCTTCTATTTGACAATGATGATAACAAAATGGTTCGTCATTTCTCGGAGTTTTTTTTCGGGGTCCAGACCAGAACTAGATTTTTTCCTTTGGAACCCTCCGGTTCACAGTCTTCCTTTTTAACCTGTAGCTCCCTCCCAAATCAAGCCCTTAAATAGCATTGTTAAGAGGAACACAAATTGAAACAAACTGAACTACTTCCTCTTCTCAGCCGCTGTAGTTTGAACTTGCGAGCTTCATTTTCAATCATACTGTGCTTGATCTTGATGATAAAGAAAAAACGTTCCCGTACAGAGAAACTACTTCTCCTTCGTCTTCTAAACAACAGTCAGTCCCCATCCAAATGAAAAAAGAAGAAGAATGGATAGAAAAAAAATTAAAATCAGATTTAAAAGTTATAATTGCATAAAATGTTGTTTGGAAAGAAATATATTAACATACCTAACTGTTCCGTTGCTTCTTACTTTACTACATTTTGCCCTATATTTGTGTCAAACTAACTGTAATACATCATATAACTCCCCTTAGGTTACAAAATTAGCTCCATTTTAACTAGTTAGCAAATGGTGTGTAAATAAGACTAGCTTTCCATTTTGATTTGTATTACGTAAAAACGTCTTGATGAGCTCTTACGTACATAGTAAAGCGCGTGCATCCCCCACAAAGAAATATACGTAACTCTTGTGCATATTATACAAATTACCTATTTTGGAATGGGGCTTTTTGAGAATTAAAAAAAAATAAGAAAGGGCTAGAAACAAATTGGTGCTATTTTCTGTTAATTTTACGTCATACAGATCGAAAGAAAGTATGAAGAAGAAAAAACTATGAAAAATGATTGTAGTCTAGCGGGAAAGTATATAAAAATAAAATTATCTACCATACAAAAAATGCATTATAAGAGATATATATATATCTAATTACTAAATTGTTACAAAACTTTAATATAATACTTAATTATAATCTTAATGTTTCTGGTAAACTGTTACAATATCAAAAAAAAAACACCTGGTGCATATTTTAGATGATATGATATGATGCAGATTAATTTACGTAAAAAACTGATGATACGAGAGAGAAAATTAACTAATATTTAACTTGATATTGGTGCGATATGACATGATATGATGCGAGATGAAAAGTATATGATGAAAAAAAAAATATTTTAAAACATTAAGTCTAAATGAATGTATCCGTATGCATGTTAGTGGGTAGAGGGTTGTGAACTGTGTTGAAGTATAACTAAACATTACGTATTTAGTGTAATTGTATGATAAAAGAAATACCAACAACAACAATGTTTAACATTTTACTATGCATTACAATATAAATTATATCATACTGTATAATAATATTATTATTCCAATTGTATAACCTGAAGGAGAAGGAAGAAGAAAAAAAACGTTTTATCAGTGTCCGTTTACTGTCGTTACCAACAAGAAGAAAAAATTACAATTAGTTTTTTGTGATTGATTATTCATAATTGTTATGTTTTATATATATTTTTGACTTATATGATGATTGGCTCATGATGAATACATGTTTGAGAATTTGTTCAAGTGCATTCCGTTTTTTCTTTTTAAATATTGGATTCCATTCTTAACTACACTTACTTATTTACCTACCTATGCACATTTTTCTCCATTGCATCTAAACTAAAATATTGTGCTCATTGTTCATGGCAAAAATGCTTCATCATCAGAATCATAATATTCATGACCGAATTCTCCACAAACAAGTCTAATGCCATTGAAAAAAGACCCATTTTATCTGATCAATTGTTTGGTTTGGCTAATCCGTATTTAGGATTTCTCCAGAATATTTTTGGTTGTCCTGAAGGTTAACATTTTTTTCAATGAAGACATTTTTCTTTTTCCATCGTCGGGTTCAATTTATTTCAACGATTTCCTTTCCTGTGGGAACTGCTTTGATAATACTTTCACCTTTTCGAAACATCGTTGCTCGTTCAGTCATGTTTTGTTATTTTTCCTTTGGGCCCCTTTTCCTCCAATGGAACGGCTAATAGTAAATAATAATAAATTCATACTAGATAACGCGACCTTCAATTCTTTCTTTCGGCCATTGTTCGAAAAACACAATGTATGTATCATCCCGTCCATGTCTCTCGTTTCTAGGGGAAAACTGCTGACGTTTTGAGAACTATCCGTGTTGAGTCCCATAATGCCCCAGAAATATTCAAGTACGAAATATATAGTGACTTTCATCATCTATAATTCATTTTTAGGTAGGTACATCTTAAGGTCGATTTTCGTGAGGGAGATCAAATTTCAACGAAACTACAGAGTTCCCAGTTTTTATTTTTTATAAAAAAATAACAGTCTCGAGCCTATTTCCGGAGAACAGGAAATGCAGTTATATATACAAGTAAGCCGTAAATTAACACGCCGTACGTAATACTCCCACGCTTACTATGCGTGAATGAGCAACAGACGCAACACAACCCGTCGAAAATGCATAAATATATCCGCATTCGTAAATAAAATTACGAAATCAACTTTAATTGTACCTTTAAAAAAAAGTTTTCGAAACCGAAATGAGCTTGCCAATTTTACCCAACTTGTTTGTAGCCCTCGACAACAACACGTCATTAGAAATTTCCCGAACAAAAATGTCAACGTCAAGATATGCATGTATGAGCGCCCATAAATAAACTTTAATTTAAATTTTCCTCTGAGCATCCGCAAAAATCATGCATGCAGTTGCGAAGCACATCCATCATTACCAGTTTCAGCTGGCGGGTGCACAATGTCTATACAATTTATTTTTTCTCTTTCCGCCTGGCTTCACACACATTGAACCCGAGCAAGCAAAAAAAAACAACGACCCAGCCACTGTCAACAACGGGAAATGTATGCAAACGTGTAATTGTGTTTTTCTTCTAACAAGCAAGCAAGCATGTTTTGTTATATTGGAGAAAAGTTACTTATCAGTAAAATTCCTTCGTAAACAATTCCTCTTCGTAAATTGAGTCATTTTTTTGGCAACAGTTCATTCTCCTACGAAGGAGGAAGACGAACCAAAAATGAAAGTCGTAAATATTCCTTTGCTTTTGGATCATTTCCATATTTGACATTTATTACTCGTTGCGAAAAAAAAAATCGCAGGGAGAAAGGGGGGAAAGCAGTTGAATTCTGTCTAATGCACCATTTTTGTCTATAAAAAGTAAAAAAGACATTCAGAAAGGGAGAAAATAATATCCAGGGACAGAAGGATGCTAAATGAATGAAGTTTCCGAAAGGAAGCTCAAACCATGCAATAGTATACATAGCTACATATATCCCTAAAAAAAATAGTTTGTTTGATAGTGAACAAACCCAAGTATATTATGACAGCACCCTGTCACTGTAGAGGAAGCCTAGTAGGCATTAAAAGAAAGCTGCGTGGGTGGTTCTACGCTAGATTCTACAAGCATAAAACCCACACAATGTAGTCCTGGGTAGGCTTGTAATAAAAAAAATGGGTATCTTTCAGTGCTATACTGCACCAATCCGTAATTTCGTTTATCTTTAATTTTTTGTGTGGTTGGTTCGTAAAATTATCAAATTGATAAGGGATATCTAAATAATAAGGTTATAATTAATTGTCGGTTTTGATAGCGGTTTTGGCGGAATTTATTTAGTACATACATACCTACCTACCTACCTAAATCAAATGGTAGGAGGCTTTTCGGGTTGTCGCCAAAAAATAGCTCCATTACTTTAATGCGAACAGGTAGGCATCCATCCAAATTGTTGCTTTCTCATTTCACCCTTCCACCTAATCATGCGTATTATCATTTACTTGATTTTTTTACCATTTCCTTCCCTCCCAAGAATAAGGTATGGTAACAATCCAAAACAGTCTAGTACTAGTTTTTGTATCCATAGATGTTTGTTAAGAAGGACTGCGAAATAATGACTATATCATGTTGCACTGAGAAATCCTCTAGAATTACATTTCTCTCCGGTGCCGAAAACATGCTCTCACAATAATGACGGTCCATTTCACAACGCAGGGTGAAATCTTGAAGAAAGCATAAACTACTTCAGTGGAAAGCAAACCCTCCAACGGAACTCATGTGAAAGTGAAAATTATCAATGGACCGTGACTAACGGTGGCAATAGGCCGTACAACCTGTATCCTCCTGCCCAGTCAAGCGATAGGCCAGGGAACAACAAACACGACAACAAAATAGCTAGGCTCTCTCTTTCATGTGAGCCTCCCCATCTTTTTATTTTGTACAATTGACGGGCATGACTACTTTTCCTACTTTATCCCGATGAAAGACGCAGCAGTGGGATGAGGAGGGATATGAATTGCTGCCTTAAATCTTTCTTTCCTTGTAAAGGGGCAAAGAGCAGTACTTACAAAAGTCAGGATGTCATGAAGACAAATATACAAATATCCCATTTCCTCCGTCCTCCGATCATATTTTCAAATCAACGGAATTATTCACCGTTTTTTTGGGGACTCATTTCACAACTGGTTTTTTAAGTTGTTCAGTCCGGTCCAGAGAGAGTTTTTTTTTAAGTTTTCATAATGTTGTCCTGTGTTCCAACAGTCTTCTCGGGTTGTTCCTAGGCGTCCACGTCCTACTCAATCGACAGAATTGGAAAGAAACTTTAGCATGGATGTTCTACTTCCGCTAAGATGAACCCAGCAACAGCAACGAAACAAGTAACCTTATAAAATGGACTAGCAATTTGCCCCAGCTCTCAGCGTCACTAGTTGTTTCAGATTTCCTTCGCTGAACTTTACCCGATTCTCAATGTGTCCCAGAGAGAACGGTTTGAATGGAATGGTTTTTGAGGGGACTGGGGAATAATAGCTTTGCTCGCAGATTTGCACCACTTTCCATCCCGTCCTCCCTGTCGCCGCCGTCATTGTACTTTATTTTCTTTTTCCTCCAACAGAGAAGCTCAAAAACTTCCTTCAGGGAAAGTTGTACATATTTTGCAAGGATTTGGCTCCCGCCACTAAATTTTCCGCCTCATTGCATATGTGTGTGTGTGTGGAAGAGAAAGAAAGAACGTAGTTCTGAGGGAAAGTACCTATACCTATGTTAGAGTAAATAGAATACAAACCTGAAATGAAAAAAGGCTATACGTATAGTCAGTTTATATGACTGTGACAACACACACAAAAAAATTCGAAACACAAATAATGACTTTAGTATACATGTAAAACTAATCTAAGATTATATTCACTATTCATGTCTCCATTTTTTTTTGTAAAAAAAACGAAAGAAAGAATGAAAGTAATATCATGTCCCTATTCCCATACAACCCTTACATAAATGAAATGGGTAAGTAGATCTGGGCCGAGTCCAGAATCTCCAGAAGAAGAAAATAATGCAAGTTGTAAAAAACAGCAGTAGGACTAGGAATTGCAGTTATCATCCTCCAACATCAGAAGAACACAACCACAACGGGGGAAGTTAAGAAACAGCGCATAGTGGCTATCGCATGACTCATTTTGACTTTTTAAACACAACCCAGCCTCCCTCTCAGATAACGGTAACAAAAAGATAAAAGGGGAGAAAGGACGACAATGACATAACAAAGGACAACTAAAGACGATAATATTTTTTGTGAACTTTAGAACAAACATACTAGTACTTTCTCCATCAGGCGAATAGCCAAAAGAAAATGTGGAATGAAAAAACATCACTGTTAACTTAACCTAACATAGCATCATCCCATATATACGTAAGTAGATCAAGCTGGTATAAAGTTTGTTTTTTTTTTGTAAAAAAAAATAACATTCTTATTCCCATATCAGTTTTGTTCAAGTGCGTGGGCGGTTAAGATTTTCGTAGCGTTGGAATCAAGATTATCATTTTTTCCTTTATACTTTTCCCAGTCAACATCATTTGACCGAGCCGACGGTGCTGCTAAAGCTTGCACTTGAGTGTATTCTGCTCATCGTCAGAGACCAGCAGATCGCTAATGTAAGCAGCTCATTATAACTATTGTTGAGTAAACCTTGAGTGTTGCTAAATATAGTAATGGTATGAACCTAACTGGAAGTCAAATTCCGGACGAAGTCCATAAGAAGAAGACAACCGATGTGACCCGTGAAAGAAACCAAATATGTTTCCAGGCAGAACGGACTGGCTGGTACTGGTGGAGCATCCAACAACTTACGATTACGACGTAATAATAATGAGATGACTAAAAATAGTTTTTTTTTAGCTCGAAGTCTATATTTATTCATCACGGGCGTTATTGCTATTGACTGCAACTGCGTAGTATCAAATGTCATTGTCGTGTTGTCGCACATTGCCCCGTGGCCTCATCGTCGAATGGAATGGAATGGAACGAAGGCTGCATTAAAATAATATTGCAAATCCAGTCCAGTCTTTGATCAGTTAATTGAAATACGGTGGCCATATAATAATATTATCCCATATCATTTGATGAAAGACGTTTACTTCTGGGAAGGAGGAAGGGGTGATCATAGAGGGGAATAAGTTGACTTCCATTTCTTTTGACAATTACGGAGCTCCGAGAGTTGAATGAATGGAGATATATTTTCTTATTAGGAGAATGGAAAAACGGAAGGAGAGGGGGCTGGCTGAAGATGATATCGAAGGGGGAAAAGACGTCATGATGACATTATGAACCTTACGGGGGAGTCGCAATCAGCATCCTTTTTTCCACTAGCTTGAGTCAGTGTCACGGTGTGGATTTCAATCCTCTCTGGGAATTTGTAGAGAGAGAGAGAGAGCCGCTGTGAGAATGGGAAGGAAGCGAGTGAGCGAGCCAGCGCCTTTTGACCGTTTAAATTGGGACGTTCTTCTTCCCATCTTCTTGGGGAAAGGGTAAGTTCTCCGGATTTAAGTGAGTGAGTTGGCGGTAGAGATTTGTTTAAGATGGATATGAGTAGATGCTTAAGTATATACTAACGGTAATGTATGTATTAATTTATTTATTGGGTTATGGGCCACTGGGATGAAATTGAGAAAAACGGATGCGGCGGATAACCTATTCAGTCCTGTTCTGCTGGCTTTAATGAAGGAAATTGAGATTTTCAACCCGGCACGGCGCATTTTCCACATTTGCTCTTTAATATATATGTAATCTGTTCAAATAATGAGATGAATGGGAGGAAATGATCTCAAGAATAAATTTCAAACCATATCATATCAAATAGCCATGGACAGTGGCCTATTTATTTTAAAAGAGAAAGTCGGACATAAGGACTGCTATGTATTACATATTACATTGATTACTTTCAACCCACACGAAAGTGTGCAGGATTTGATAAAAAAAATGTGAATTGACTTCATTAATGATTTTATTATGATTGTAAGCCTTGAACCAATCACCCTCCCTTGTTTCATAATGATTGCAATAATGTTGATGAGAGGATCGGATTGAGACAAATTAGGCTCATTATCGTCCCATATGTATGCCATAACCACAGAATTATTGGCTCTATGAAATTTTAATCCCCGTTTGCTAATGAGAAATTACAGCGTACGCGGAAATTATTGCTATGTCGTCTACTAATTTCCATCCCTTGAAAGACTAGGAGTAGATTGCTGCCAAGAAGCTACAACTACTTAATACCTTTAATTATTAATTACGTTGCTAATAATTGCTGATTACATGTTATTGATTATTGACGTTTACGCTTGATGGAAATTCAATTTTAATGATGTTATTGATATACATCATCCTCCAATCAGTGTAAAATAAGGTCAGACAATCAATCTCTGTGACGCACCCGCCAAGTTGAAGTCCGCTTCATTTTATAACCTGTCTCGTCAGAGAGTGCCGAAATTGACATTGCCAGTAAATCGACATGTCTGAAAAAGTTGCTCAATACACAACTTGATTGCAATTTTCTTCAATAATCAATTCTTTATTAAATTACATTCTCTGTCAAAAACTTCGTTTTAAAAATTGAATGGGATGAATGACGCCACTACTGAACTTTTAGAAATTGGCTGTGCTTATTCGTACTTTCGCCCACTTAAATTGAGACTTCGACGACGTACGATGCAGTATAAAAAATTAAAAATATAGCCTTTTCTTTTCAACTTATATCATTGAAATTATTATGGCTTTTTATTATGTAACTTATCCACTTCAACCATCCAAAATGATTTCAATGCGCGCTTAAGACTGCTCACAAAAAACAGAAAGCCAAGACAAGAAAAGTTCCACCGAAAAAAAATACATTTTCACCAGTATCATCCCAAACATGCGATGGGGAAATGGGAGAAAGTCAAGTCAAGTCAAGCAAGTGAGACATGAATATATAGA
>JAQIWX010001309.1:0-10754 GCA_034696785.1 Lepidocyrtus cyaneus
TAGTTATCCTCCTCTTGACTGAAAACAAAGTTGGGGTCTTGGAATGCTGACTTTTTCGATTATAGCCTTTTTGTAGCCGTTCCTCAATCTCATCTTCATCCCCATCTCTGGAGTCCTATTCATATCCTAATTTTATTGAGCCAAATTTAATCATCGTTGTATTACAAATTACACTACGTCGAATAATATTCAGTTTATTTATATGTTGATAAATTTATGTTATGAGAGAAGATGAAGAAAACACGTCTTATCTTTGGAGAAAGGTCAGCATTATTGCTTGGCTGGGTCCAAATCCAAAATCTGAATCCGAATTCCAAATACCCCACGATTGAGTAGGTTTATTTCAAGTTCACCGGAACAAATTTATTGGCTTGTAGAATCAGTCATAAATTTGATCATGACGATTCGGATGAGCATGTCTCCTGTTTTGTTTCATCTGACTGAGAACAGCGGTGGCGCTACGCTATAACTGTCGAAATCGCGCGTTTCAGCGTGACATTCTTCTTGTCCTTTTCTTCGAGGGAGAGAAATCAGTCAAACAAATCGTGAAACTGGGCAGACACTTTTTTGTGCCTGATAAATACTCCACTACTTTTGCACATTTGTAGTTTGTGTGAAATTCAAACAGACAACGCCAAATTCCGTGTGGTTAGAAGGAACATTCCTTTCTTCCTTTTTTGCAGCATTCCCAAAGATATGAATCACAATGTTTTAGTATAAGTTAGTAGCATAGCATATGCGGGCAGGCTAGACGGATTCCAAAAGTAGAAAAGGCTCCTTGTATAACCAGTGTCATTTTAGCTTAGCCTTCCAAACTGATTTCATGCATTGTTTCGGAACTGATTCATCCCTAGCGAATTGAGAATGATGCCTTCATTTCATGCATATTAGTTTGAAAGTTTAGAATGAATATATGAAATGAATTAGTGGAATCGGGAAAATTACTAATAAACTAACTAAATGCTCTTCACTTATTTTTAATTGAAAACTGGATCATCGAGTACGAGTATAGTTATAATAAATGAGGCAGGATGTTGTTTTAATAAAACAGACATTTGGATAGGTTCTCGATAGGGGGAAAAGTGGATGTTTTGACAAATGGGATGAAAATGCTGACTTTTCCCATTTTTTAAAAAAGCATGTGTCAGGGTGTCAGGAGAGTAAGTTCGGGAAATGAATCAAGCCGGAGTGTACAGAAAATTAGGCTGAGCTTTCGGTGGTGGTGTTGGAGTTGTTGCACGCTTCCAATGATAGACATTGGAAGACGCCCTGTTATCTTCATGCCACATTACCGTGCCCACTTTTAACTACACATCTGAACTCATCCCAATACCAGCAGCACAATGATCGTATCATAGTGTTTTGCATTGGAAACAGGAAATGATAAACACGATACGGGGGATGATGAAATGATGTTTGGAGCCGTGAATCCGGATGGCAGTTTACCAAAAACCGTGCTCATTTCTTTTATTTCCCTTCGTTTTTAGTAGATAAACGCACAATCAGGGAATATAAATGGGGAAAAAGACTTTGTCAAGGACTCCCATCCATCCACTTCCACATATGAGGAGGTTTATGTGTGTGATACAAAATTTGCTCCATAATATTTCTTCACTCGAGCGAGCACATTAATCGACAATCCATCCATCAGTCTTCCCTGGGGGCCTTATGAGAAAAAAAACGGATATAAATTTACCACTAAACGTTAAAGAGAAAATGCAAAGAAAAACGATGCAATGCAACAACCGCAACGCTGCATAATTTTCAGAGGTAACGAGCTTCCCACCTAGCCTCCATTTGTAGATGAGCTGATAGTAAATTAAATGATGCAGGCAAATTCATGATTAAAAAATTAACTTGCTCGATTTACATGACACGGAACATCGAGATTTAAATGCAATGGACGTAGTCAGCTAAGAGAATTATTTCCATTCTTAACATTAATTACTTAATACTGTGGAACAGGAATTGGAGATTGGAGGGCTAGAAACAAAGACATATTTTTTGTTGTTTTTTGAATAAGGAAAAACTAAAGTATCGATTTACTTATGAGTTCATCCAGCCGAGGTGACTGACTTTTTAACATGCAGATTGGGACTTTCTGCGATAGCTGCTGACACAAATTTTTTCCTGACCATTGATCTTTATCCGATACATATTTACAGTTTCCACGGTTGAAATTGGAACGGGAGTGCTCGTTGAATGATTGGATTGTAATAAAAAGAAAACAAAAGAAAGTTTTTCTTAACGTGACAGTTTCTTTTTCGTTTTTAACAGAAACGCTGACGTGACGTGACAAGAGAATATACACATAGCTAATCTGAAAAAGTCTTCAAAATATTAGACAAAAACGAGCAGTGAAATTTATGAAAATTGTCTAAACTTCTCGATAAAATTGACACGGGGTTTGGTGTATAGAACAGGAAGTGGGATCAACGTAGAAAAAGCATTTTGAAAGGATTGCCACCCAGCATTTTATAACAGTGAAGAAATTAGTACGTTCTATTTTTTCTGGTTTCTGTCTCCCGTGCTATCACCAGTAAATAATTCAACATTTCCAACACAAAACAGAGACTCAAACGGCTAAAGAGAGGGAAATAGAAAAAAGACAATTGTTTGTGTGGTCTCCCTGCTCCCGATGGAAAGGTAAAGTGAGAAGAACATGAGGAGGTGGAAGGAGTGAGTGATTAATTGCCGGCTCTTTCCATTATGATATCAGAGATCAAACGACACGACACACAAAGAAAGGAGAGAGGCAGAACGAAATGTGCCAATCTCCACTTTCAACCTTCGCTACGCATTATCTGAACCAGCCGAGTTCGAAAATTGACACTTTTCCTCACTTCCCTGCACCAGAGAGAAAAGGGAGGATGTGTGGAAACAAGAAAACACTGCTTTTCAGTCGACTGTTCTCTGCTCAGGGAAAATTATTGTCTCACTTTTTATAAAATGTAAATTTGATTTCGGTATTTTATTTTATGAGAGAGAGTCACCTACTTAGAATGAAAATACAATTACAATAGACAAGCAGCATATTATACAGCCGCCACCGAAGATGCGATGGAGTCGTCGCGCATGTAACGTTTTTCACTTTTCAGCTTTGGCTTGGATCCAACATGACAAGAATGTATGTTTTTGGGCCCTCCGTTGTCGTATGGCATTCTGTAAGGTATGGGGATGGCGATATAATTATGTTAATTCTCAGAAGTTGGTAATCCGACTCCTTTTGTTTCTAATTTAGCATGGTCGAAAAACTGTGTTGTGTTGACAAGATTGCCGCTGCTGAAAGGAGTGGTGGTGTTATGTTCTCAAAGTATGCACTTTGTTTTCCAAAATTTTGAAGTGTGAACAGGAATCCACCTCTCAAGACCAAACAACCCATAAAATTCTAGAATTAAATTTTATGAATAAGATTTTTTATTTTATTTTGGATTTTTTTTACATTTATAATTTTATTGTAGGATTCATTCATGTGTATAAAAAAGATATATATAGACTACTCATTCATATTCTAAACTTGTAAGTATACATTTGCCTAAAGTTTCTGGTAGCAAAACAACAAAAATAACGGTAAAAGTTCGATATACAACCTCGATATTCCCAGAGAGAAAAACTGTTACAAAATACTCTACTGCTCCTCACTGTCAATGTCAGTTAGCCATCCAAATTGAGGCTAACAAACCAAACTATTATGAATACAAGGTATATTATATTGCACAAAATATAACTTAAATAAATTAAATAGAAATAGAAAAATACAACCCAACAAACTTGTACTAAGCTCCATTTTATTTGGAGATAAAAATATTAAATCGTACAACACGTAATCTACTGCTTCCCAAATACCTAAATAAAATTGATAGGTAAACATTTGACCCGAAACGTTAACGGTTTTTTAAGATAAAAAATAGGCTTATAACTAGACATCTATAAAACATTTACAGTTTTCTTGATTACAAAGTTAAATACAAAGATAATGTACTTCTTATTTATATTATCCTATTAATATCGTAAGGCAGATGAATCAGACTTTTTTGTCGGGAAATGTCTAAAAAAATGCTCATAGATTGTGATGAAATTGTCTGGCTTGCTTTCATGATTAAAAATATAGGTTGAAAAAATATTTTGTCTGTACGTAGTTGGACTGGATTGTCGTTGATTGTTGCAGGTTTGTTGGAAATGGAAGTTTCATGTGCGTTGAATATTTTTTATACTTATCGGTTTTTCATTTTAAAAATAATTGGACTATTTTTGGCATTTTCTGTGACCTCATCAGTCAATATTCACAGCTATACTTCCGTTCGGAACCCATTGACGCTAACTGCTTTACTGAGATGAATCTGCGATGGATAGCAGGAGTTAAAACCGGTTGATAATGAGTCGGAGCCGGGTCCGCCTCCGGAGCCTTCGTTTTTCGCCACGAGCACGCTTAAGCACTGCACCTGTGGAACAGAAAATAAAAGACATTTAGTAAAAGTCGACAAGGCAATTAGCAAACGGTTGTACAGCCATTAATTTTTTAGATGAACCTACCCATTCATTTGCATTCTTGCCATCCTTTGGCTTCAGTACGACTTTCTTATCTTGGGTGAATATCTCAAAAGCTTTAGGAATCTGACGCTGGCTCCTGGTCACCCTCACACTGAGAATTTGATGGAGGTTCAGAGTAGAGGTGGAGTCATTCCCTCTTGCCATCAGTTGTCCTCCGGACAAGGTAAAATATCTCGTCCTCCACCGTTTGAAAAGCTTCCATTTAACTTTCTTCTCTTTAAGGCATCCCTCCAGGATGGGCTGCTCCGAAGTCAGGAATTGGAGGGCCCTACCGGGATGATTGCAGAAAAAGCAACCCCACTGGGATTTCAACGCGTTGAACTCAAACAGATCGAAAAAGCCTGCATTCCTCAATTCCAAGGAGAGAGAATCCTGATCCCTCGTGCTGGGGAAAGCGCTCGTTACAATTGTAAGGAATGTCTTGTTTTCGCACTTTAAGATTTCCCAGCAGTTCTTCAAGCTGGAGACTGAGCTCTCCCTTGTACTCAACGCCTGACTTTGACTTCTTGCTTGGAGGGCCAAAAACATGAGATGGATCCAGACTCGGGGATGCCTTGTTTTCATACTGAACAATCTACTCCCACTATAAATGCAATGTTCTGTTTGGCATTGGCATGCAAAATGGAGCTTTGCATTTTTCCTCGACTTCCGCTCCTCAATAGTGCATTTCACCGGAAGTGGGATTCTCACGGTTATTTTTTCCATGTAGCTCTTTATCTTCTCCAAATGCTTTTCGCAAAAATGCTGGACCACATCACGCATGGGAAAGGGTTCGAATACGCTGATGTGAGGCTGGGAATTTGCTCCGCCGGGAGGGGAGGAAGAAAGTCCGTTGTGATGTTCCATCGGGGCATGGTTTTCATTTAGAGTTTGGACAAGACTCATATGGCTCATTCCGCTGACTGGAAGATGGGTATGAGCACCACCAACTGTGTTACCATTAGCGTTACTTGTAGTACTGTTTGTCATCCTTAGATCAGGTTGGCTCATGACGGAGTTGGCCAGGTGATGATGGGGATCCCCTCCAGGACTCAGAGGCTGCATCTTTTGATGATGATGCCCATTTTGGACTTTACTGCCCCCACCGTTGTAATGACTACTTTGCTGGGGCTGGTGATAATTATTGTAGTTGCTGTAGTGGGAGGTACTTCCCGTGGGATTGGGATTCGTCTTCCCAGTAAGGAACCCGGAATTACTGGTTATGTTATAGTTATTGTTACTCAGGTAGATGCTGTAGGAAATATTGTTATTGTTGAAGCCACTTCCGGCCAACTGATTTGTGCTCAGTCTGGAAACAAAGTTGTTCGTGGAGGACAGCCCATGCCCGCTTAGAATGGATGCGGCGGAGGAGCTGAACGTTCCAGAGTTGGCGATGAGGTTGTGATGCTGTCCGTGGGTTTTTGTAGGTGACCTTATCCCCGTATTTGGCCACGCCAGTTCATGCGGGGGTGGAGGGACCACGACGGCAGAGCTGCTTGCATTTGTACTTCCGGTGGCACTCGGGGCCATGGAGCTTTGTGATGTCCGAAGTGAGTTCAGATGGTTACCAAAGTCTTCCCTTAGACCGCTGATACTGGATGCGCTCCTATTTTGATATGCAGTTACGGGAGGAATTGTGATGTTTATACCGTTCCCTCCACCACGCTTCCTGTACTCAATGGAGGAGAAATTATTACTGTTATTTGCAGGGGATCTGGAATTGACGGAGATTGTTGTAGGAAGGCCATTCGTATGGGCTGCTGTGGATGCGGGAGTGTGTGGAATGTATGTGCTGAAACTTGGAACGTACAACCCTGCTCCAACAACCCCTCCACCGCCTATTGTCTGATGTTGTTGCTGTTGTTGCTGCTGTTGCTGTTGTTGTTGAGGTTGCTTAATGGAAGAACTGGAAGGAAGTGTCATGTTTAAGTTTGCCAGTCTGGAAATTGACAGCGCCATAGGATTGTTGATTAGTTTGTCAGTACTTCCGTCAAATATGGAATAGTTCATAGTTTTCCCTTTAGTGAGCGGCGGGGTCGTAGTGGTTTGCATCTTTGAAGGAGGCGTGGAGGAGCCAAGAAGCGAGGGAGAAATCGTTTGAAGAAGCTCCGCGGAAGAAGATCCAGTTGGAGTCCCGCTTCCATCGCACAAATCCCATAACTTGTTCAGAGCTGCGTGGCCAACGCCACTAATATGACCGGAAGATAGGTTAACGCTTTTGCTGATTCCAAACATGACCTCACTCGTAATCAACCAGGGGGAATGATGGGCTAAGCTCAGAATTTCTCGAAGTATCTGTAGCTGGGCGGATTGGTCTTTATTGGCTACGTCCAACAATTTGATCATTCGATTGAGGAGGATCTGTCGGCACTTGTCTTTTTTGTTGGAACTGCTGCTGCAGGACTGGACAACATGTCGAAATATCTGAGCTGCGGTGACAGCATTCTGTGCTCCCACCACGGAGGTAGAGCCATTTTTATTACTCCCGCTGGTACTTCCACCATTTCCTCCCCCAACTGAGCGGAGTACAGCTTCGTGAATTTTGTCCAGGTGGTTCTCCAACAATCTTGCGTCATTGGACATTTCCAGGAGTACTTCAAGAGTTGGGCCGACTGTCACAGGATTATTCAGGCAGTGGAGGAGTTGAGGAAGGGAGGGCTGAAGTATCAACGATCGATTACTTCCATTCCTAGCCGCTACCAGCTTGAACAATCCCAACAGGGAACACTTTTCGCTGTCATCACATTGACTCAGTAAATTGGCCAGGGCCATTACATGCTCGTTAATACGTTCCGGATTTAAGGTGTAGATTTGGGGGAGGAGCCTGGCAAGTCCATAATTCCCTCCAATCACAGAGTCGATTATGGGCTGGATGTGGGAAGCAAGTAGTTCCGGATGTTCAATAGCTGCGAGAGGCAAGTAGGAGGAGACACTTCTGCTAAGCTCCTTGTTCCCTTTATGCAAAAACTTTACTGCAACCGGTAGCGCTTGCTTCATTACATTGCGCTTGGAATAGTTTAGGAAAATACAGGCCAGTACATCCGAAGCGATTTTCGCATGCGGAGGGTCCTGTTCCTGCGCCAAAGGTTTCAAGTCATGATTCAGTGATGTCTTTAATAGGTCAACCAAGGCTTCGATGTGCTCCTCAATACAGTCACTGTCGCGGAGAGTAGCTGTCAACCGAGCGATGCAGATTTCCACAACACTTTGATCATTCTCGTTGTCGATGTAGCCGGATGCGGAAGCAATCTCTTTTATCCTTTCCAAGATCTCTGAGATATCATCCATAATGGATGAATCAGGCAAGGTGAAGAGGTCCCCTGCCTTGGACAGGTCCTTCGATTTCAGGACTAGCGAGAAAAGATAATGCATCTTGTCCACTTTTTTTATAGAAGCTCCAAGCTTCTAACTTTGGGAGAAAATGATTAAGCTGATCGTGAGTTGTTTTTTATCCTGTCATATCGTTTCTGAAATGAATGAAATAATGTTGTTCACTTTAAAACATTTTATCCAACCGAAACTTTTTTATTTATATTTATTTAAGTAGAAGTGAATATTATTCGATTTAACAAAATGGCTGAAACTTGTTTCTTGTTTACCCATCTTGTTTTTATCTACTCGTCAACATTAAAGGACAAGACAAAGGATAATTAATTAGGCAATTCATATGCATTTTTATCTGCGTAGAAATTGATATGAGACCAGAGCAGAAGCGCAGCTAAAGTGTGACACATTAATCATCCTCTGATGACATGACTTACTCTTTAACGCTGAAAAATCATCTAAATAATCCTTCCAGATTAGTAACATCGTCCTCCTCCACATCGGTTGGATTCCAAAAATTATTAAGTAGTCGTGTGGAAAATTCTCCGGAAAGACATTCAGTCGTAAATATTAACTCCTTTCAAGTGTAAAGCCAATTGTGTATAGCTTCAGGGAAAGAAGCAAACAAAGTGTTGCGTAATTGCTTTATTTAAATATAAATCCATTTCTTTGATTTGTACTCCAAAACAAACAAAAAGGAACAAAGGCTTTCATCGGCTCTTGGTCAAGTTATAGTTTGTCAAGAAAGTAGAGTTTCCCGATCCGCGCTAACGGATACATCCACTTGTTGAACATTTTGGAAGCACATCACGCACAGGTTTCACGAAACGTTCATCTCAGTCATATACCTACACATATTTACGTTTTTTTTCCTAATTAAAGGTATGTATTGACTATGAACACATTTTCTAATTATGGTACTGTCTCACATCCACAAAAATGTGTACTATTGTTATTTATTGACTTTCATTATTTATGCGTAGTAGTATAAACAGGAAATTATAATCATCATCAGCTTTGACTTGTGGAACAACAAGCTATGAGTTGCGTAACTTTTTGAATGGATTTTTAAATCATGGATTTATAAAATAGGTGCGTGATGATGCACTAGTTATGTTTTACAAAATGATTGCTTTCTTTAAGCTACATTGCACATAGGTATTAAGTTATTATGTCTTATGTCATTATAGGAATGGGATTATATCATCTTATTTTACAAAAAAAAACTGCACATTGGAGAGTACTTATATATCGTGTGAAATGGGCAGTAATGAATGTATATGATGGAATGCATTATTTTCGTCGTCGAGAAAAAAAAAGAAAGCAAGAAAGAGATACGAGTTCAAAGAGCTTTTCCCTAGGTAAAAATGAGAATTTCAATTTGGCTATGTGAGGATGGGGATGGATGATATGATGATGATGTAGAAGCTGTTGCTCTTCTTCAGTTCAGACTTTTTTTGCTTGTTTTCAGTTAAATGTGTGAAAAAGTGACGGACAAGAGTCAGCTGAAGAATCCTGGTCCCAGGGAAGAGTCATCTCGTCATGAATACCTTTTCATGTTACGTTATTATGTTGCTAGTTGTGCACACGTAAGGTTTTTTCAAGAGTAAGTGCAATGATAAATATCCGACCGAGAATCTGTAAACACAAAGGCCAACCAGGATATGGATGATGTGATATAACTTGGGATGAAATGAATCTGAATCTTAAAAACTTTTTTTTTGGCTGTACATAAGCATGAAAGCAGGGCGAACGGGATGAGTGAGCAGCATGCATATATTGTGATTTTTTTTGAAAATGACAATTGTTCAAAGTTCAGAGATGAGTTGCACAACAGTTTTACCTGTTCTGAAAATGAACACGATGATGGTGAGGAGATGACAGTGGAGCATGCATGGATCTGTGCACGAAAACATTGAGATTGCGAGCCAGCATAGCATCATCGTATCATTTTGACTACGGATCTGATCCTGCATTTAATTCGGAGAAAGAGCATTTTTACATGGAAGTTGTACCAATATGAAAAGCGTGTGGCTCTCCGTTTATCTTCAATTTTCATTACCATTTCACTTCAGCAATGCATTATTGCCGAATGTCGATGATATGATAGTTATACGTTACCTTACGTGTAGACCATCACCACCGTTTGCTTTGCGTCTCATTTCATTACATCTTAACGCGATCTTCTTAGTTTAGATTCCCATTTACTCCTCATATTATAATGTCTCGTTACATCAACATTTCAGCAGCGTTTTTCCGCTGCTTGGATCCATATGCCTTTATTAGAGCTAACTTGATTGAACGTAGACGTAGACCGATTTGTATTATATTGTCATTTCAAGAGTAAACAATTAATATCAATATCAGTATCATGAGAGTATAGAAAGAGATTTACTTGTAAGGCAAAACTGCTTACGTCTCTAGATATGTAGCATTGCATATGATTCGAATTACACCTCTTCATCCCTTAAAATCGAATCTATTCTGTACATACAATAATCTTCTGAGCCATGCCTCGTCCTCACAAGTAAGTTACTTTCAGTTGTCAAAACACACATGTATTTTTGCTACGTTTATGTAACATTATGCATGGGTCATCAAAATTTTAACACCCATACCTTCAGTTAACTTATTGGCTTCGGGTAAAAAACCCAAAGTTATTGGTTTCAAATTCATGGTTTCTACTAAAAGAAAATAAGACGATTGATTATGTAGAATGAGTGCCGGATTATCCAAAATTTGTAATTGGAATCCTAAACTGAAAATTTACTATGCAAAACCAACCCTTCCACCCTTTGTACTGCGGCTGTACACGCCTCAACTTATACCTCAATATAATAGATTGATTGTGAGTGCACCCTTTACATTTAATTATTCCTCGCTTAACACAACATTACATT
>JAQIWX010001310.1:0-10751 GCA_034696785.1 Lepidocyrtus cyaneus
ATTGTTGGTTTGGGTAAATGAAATTGTTAGATGGATTCGATGTATTAGCGACAGTAGCGTTAAGTATGAAACAAAATCAGCAAACAATGAAGAAATGACAGTCAAAAAAATAAAAACATTAAGAAACATTGCTAAATATTTTTTAAAAAAATCCGGCATGCTCATGTTATTTATAAAATAATTAAAGAGATAAGGTCTGCATTTAATTTTAAACATTTTCAAATGTATTTTCTCAAATTGATTGATTGTACAATTTTTTTTTAAATGTTGAATGCAATTCATATATTTCTTCTAGTCACATCTAAATGACCTGGCATTAAATCGGAAGTTGTTGGTTCCAGTCCTGTTCACGCTCAGGCCAGTTCCATTGCATAGAGTTCCGGAGTAGACGGTGCAAAAGTTGCTGGGGCTGGTGGCGTATCCTCCCACAGCCGCTTCGCCGGATGAGCAGTTGTTCCTCTGTGTGAAGGTCAGACATCGGCCGAAACCGGGATCCCGGCACCACATAATTCCAGCCCATGCATAGCAGACAATGCTGAGAAGGACAAGAAGGTTGAAGAGCTTTGCCATTTTATTTTGCGTTACCTAAAACGGCTCAAAGATAAATAAGTACATCAATTTAATTCACCAGGAAGTAAATAATGCTTACATAGTTAGGTAAAATAGTTAACTTTTATTTTCCAACTTACTGTATTTTTTCGAACAGTTTAAGTTTTTATCTGGGTTCGTTCAGTTGCGTCCCAAAATGCTGTGAAATCAATGTCGAAAATAAGTACGTTTTCTGCTAATTTAGGTCTGGTAAGTTCGGCGCTGCTTATATACGTGCGTATTTAGGTTGGCTTAATATGGGGATGGTGATTCGTGATTTGATTATTCTGACAAGTATCAGAGACTTTTTGACAACTTTCAAGTACTTCATGCAAATTGTTGTGCGCAAATTTAACCAGGGCAAAACCTATAATAATACTAAATGATAAGAATGATAACTTGGAAATTATTAATTAATCTGATCTGATAATGAAAATCAGTGGAACAGAAGATCATACATTTAGTAGTAATATGCTTACATGTTGCGTATATAATTGTCGAGTGAATTATCATCTTCTCCGTGTGGTTGTCTATCAAAGTGCATTAAAACATGCAGATTATCATCATTTAATTTACTGATAAAGCAAATTGATCCCTTGCAAATCAAACAGCAATTACGTTCCTCGTGTTTTTCGCAATGAATTAGAAAAGGCTGGGAGGAAGATGAAATCATACGAGGAAAATGTGTTGATATGGTTGGGTATTGGGTATACTATTTTTAGCACTATACAGCTTTTGATGGGATTGATTATTATAGTTTATTTACGCAACACCATTTAGTCCATCTAAATCGAACCGACATGACGTAATTTGTTTTCAGAGACACTGTTTAACAGTCACCATTAAAGCCGTTCCACTGAAATAGCATTCATCCGATCTTACCACAACTAAAATATTTGCAGGCATCTCATATTATTATCATGGTGAAAATGGAAACTGCATAATATCAAATTTTAAGGTTGAACTATTACGGTTTTAACAATAAATGAGACAAGATAATGTGGACATTACATTATAAAAGTATCGTATAGATAACAAGCGTAAAGTATTTTGGGGCTAAATAAAGATCTATCATTCAAATTGAAAACTAAAACGGAAGATTCAAATAGGTAGATGTTTATGCACTTTACACAAGGACCGTCTCAAACTGATATATATACTAGCTTGACTATAACATGAAGGCTCACATAAAATTGAAAGTTCATTGTAAATTGCAAATCTTTGGTGGTTTGTCCTCAGCGACCCTAACAAGCCCACCCATGTAGTTCTTCACACCTTCACATCGCATTTAAAACAGCGAAATGAAATGAGTGACACTGACCTACTTAGAAGATGCTTAATTATGACTAAGATTATCTATGATGTTATTAGTCTTTTTTTTTATGTATTTGCTTTGATATCGAGCACATTCTAATTCTAAACACATAAAAATGGTTCAAGAAAAGTCAATATAACATTAGCCACTTCAGTAAAACCCAATATTTATTTAGATGACTAGGGCGAAAAGAAAATCTTAAAACCAATGTCATTTTAAACCAGTTGTACGTACATTTAGTTTAAGTCTAGCTAGAAGCTGATGAAGTCAATTATCTGATTGATTATGTAACTATCTATATATAAGATTTCGTTAAAATTATTCAATCAGTCAAATGCTGGATTCTTAGAAACACGACCAGTGAAGAGTTTTGGCAGATAGTTTTTGCTGGGGCAATTTAAGAATTTGTTATTGTCGATAATTTTTATAAAATGGAACGATTTATTTTTAACACTTCCGTTTTCCTATTTGGGATCGTTGGGATGAGCCTAGCTACTGAGATTTCCGATCTGCCAGCAGAAGAGCTCCCTTTTACAATGGCTATAAATCGAAATCTGTGCACACCAGGAAATCACCCCGATCCAGTGGCACAGCAGTTCTTCGCCTGCTATCAAGAGAAAATTACTCCGGTGAAGAACCGTTTTTGAAATATAAACTATTTTTTGTATTTTGTTTGAAAACTGTTTAGTCTGGATTAATTAATTTGATTCCAAAGGGCGGCTGCAAGTTTGTGGAATGTCAAAAAGAAGTATACGGCCTACTCTTGAATAGCGAGGCGAATCTGGATAAGGCGTGTGCCTTGCCAGGCAACGAATATTTCCCGAGATATGCTGGCTGCCTGGTCAGAAAGCTTAATAGTGCAGGGCACAATTTATCAACTACCTTGAACAGACTGAATGTAAGAATACCTACGAAAAGAATATAATTTTATGAAATCAGCATTGAAATAGATGCTATAGGCATGACAATGAAGTGGATTATTGATTTAAAAAAATATTTTTATAGGAATGCCAAGGAGCTGCTTTGGGAGTTGAACGACCCAAATCACCGTCACCAGAACAAAACATGTCCAATAACTACCGAACACAAAACAGGGTTAATTAATTTTGATCTTAAGATTATGTGGGAGCTATTAAATGGTTAGCTTTTTAATTGCTTTAAATTATGTAGCACTGATACAAAAAAAAATGATACAAGATATTAATATTTCTATTGTTAATTTTTATGCACACACATTTTCAGATTTTTTAGAAATGTTCGATTTTAACGTGTTTCTTAGTTAATGTTAATGCTTTTGAAGAGAAAATAAAAATTTTTGGTTGAGAATATTTTTTTTAAATAAATTAAGTTTATGGTTTAGCCGGCTCGGTCAGCATTACAGCTCTGTTCGCCATCCCCACGATATCCAGATATTTACTATCTTCCACCACATCCGTCACATCTCCTTTGAAGAAGGTCATCACGGTTGGGATTTTATCTACGGCATGATCCACCTTGAACTCCGGCACTTTGTCGAAGTCAATCATTGCTAAGTTTAAGCTTCTCCCTTTTCCATTCACGAGTTTCTCGATCAGTGGAAGCTGCGTAGATTTGCATGTGGGACATTCACTATTTAATTTTAGGAAGAAAAATAGATTTAACAATTTTAAATAGAATGACAAACAACTTTTATTTTTATTTGTCTGGTCAACTTATAAGAAACAAATATATTTTGTTTAACTTACGTCGATGAAAAGTAAAAGACCAGGAAAGGCGTCCTCTGATTTCTTACCACGGCCACATCGAACAGCAGCTTAGTTTTGATATCAACGATTGTCGGCTTCCTGGTAGTGCGTGGCAGCCCAGAGACGGATATGGCCAACAGGGAAACAGTCACAAAAAATAATGCAAATATTTTGATCATTTTAAAAAGTTCTTAAGTAGCCCCAATTTTGAAAATTAAATTTGTGTACAATAATATATGACGAAAATGTTTTTTAGTACTTAGAAAACAGTACGAGATGTGGGCGCTAGCAAGAGATGAATAACAGTGACTAATCAAACGAAAGGATCTGCCAGTCAACAATCAACATATTTTTTGGGCAGAACGAGCAGAGGTCAGAAAAACGATTAATTTTTCACTATTTTGAGAATTCATGATCATCAACATCGTCACCATCGCTATTCATTTATAAAAAACTTATGATGGATAAAAATATTTTTAAGACAAGTAATTCAACTCCCATTTCCCCAAACTGCATATAATTTGAGTAAAAAATATATTGTACAAGCTTGTTATTCATATGGTTAGAAATATTTTAGGAGGATTTGCTTTTTTAGTAACTAAATTATACTTTTTTTTATTACTTGCTACTTGTTAGACTTATAAACGTAAGACCGGTCATAACAATAGTGACAGCTAAAAATGATTTGTAAACAAACGGGTATTTTTTGCATGAAAATATATGAATGGCCACATCTACAAACAAGTCATCTCGTCTTAGCTACAACCATATCGCACCCGGGCAAACAACACAGCATGAGACGACATGAACGGTGGTGTAAATGACTGTCGATCATATCATTTATCTACAAAAAATACTATCCAAATAAAAACCAGGAGGTGGCAATGCTAAGAATACTCTGGGAAGTACTAAAATTACTGCAGTCGTGCCGTGAGCTGAAGATAAAACGAGTAAATTTCTTGAAACGCATTTTTGCACCAAAGGGCAAGCATAAGGTAAGGGGTGCGGTTGTGCGGTAGGAAGAAACTGTGTAGTGTGTAGTCACTCGGATCGAGGAAGACATTAGACGAGTATATCTGTATGAATGCATGAAGATCACGGTCACGATTTTCCAGTCAGTGAAATCAAGATTTTTACAGACAAAAATAGACGATTCAGTGGCCTTTTGTAGTAAAATTCTATTTTTTTGCTTTTATGTAGTTTTGAACAAAGAATAAATCTAAAACTTGTTGCACTTGAAAATTAACTATTTTTCTATACATAATATTATTCAGGATTTATGTAAAACAACTTGAGTGATGGAGAACGTGACTCACTTCATACCTTCCATGGATGACAGGGATGCTCAACAACACTTGATGAGATTTTGACACCTCGTCATGAAATTACATACACCCTAATCCCAACCGAATCTGATTAAAAAAGTAAATGGGGGGGGGGGGGGGGTGGGGGAGGGGTGAATAATTCGAGCAGTAGGTTTACGTAGGCCAGTTTTCTGAATCCTTGATCCTATTTTCTCCCATCAAGTTTTACGATGCTACAGAGTATGAGATAAGTAAATTAAGATTTGGATGATTTACCAGCAGCTATGACCGTTTACGTTTCATCATAAACATAGCTTTTATAACTACTAACTACACAGTATTCTCTTTGCAAAACGTAGCTTACCTGTCTACAGTTAACACACCGGGAAAATCTTACATCCATTTTTACTTACATTTTTTCGGTAAAAATTAATGTAAAAAATATTTTCCAGCTGCACAATAACATAATTAACAAGGTATTTGTTGTGTTGATATAATATGATATAACAAAATGCTATATCATTTTTATGATTGATTGATTACGAAGGGAATCGTTTCAACTTCCTTTTCATTTTAAAAGAAATAGGCTCAGCGGAGTCATTTCCTCAACAAAGTTCGTAGTCCCTACAAAAACCTTCAGAGTTTGACATGACCTCAGAAACTTCCTCGACCACCTTCTCCGTTTCCACAACCGGATAACATTACTGCCCAAAGGCCTTCCCGAAACTTGATGCACACTAGCCAAACTACTGTAGATGATCAGCACCACAAACCCACTGTCAAACGCGATCATCACGTAAAGGATCAGCATCGCTATGGGAAGCTGCAAGCCGAATTTTATACTGGAATACAGACTGATGATATGGACGAAGAGAATCAAAAACAACACATTCGCAGTCATATATTCCGAGTAGATCCTCCGATATTCTGTGGACATGACTTGAACCTCTCTCTCTGTAGAGGAAGTGGGTGGACACCGTGGGATCGTTTCCAGCGTCCTTCCACTTCTTTCCCGCTAGAAGGATGTAGGACCTTAGACAATGTGCTTTCAGTAACATGCCAAGTGACAACTGGAAGGATAATCCGCTCAGGAGAAAGCTCCAGTTAACGTAGGATATGAGGAGGACGGCAAGTTTAGCAAAGAGCTCATAACTTGACCAAGACCAACTGGGTCCGTTGGAGCTTCCAATCCCATCATAACATTGCTCAGTTATGAGCCAATAACCGAGATGGATTGGTAGGCTAGGATAGCGGATCGAGTCCATGTGGAATAGGATGGGCAGTAAAATTCCGGAAATGGACATGGCCTGCATGACAAATTTTGTGATGATGGATTCCATCCCACCCGGACTCCAGCCCTGGCCTAAAAATGAAAAAAAAAACTTTGGAAAAAAAACTTCAAAAAAATGGAAACGGCGCAAAACTGTCCACGAAATGGACCGATCTCAAATGCGTATACCAAAACCTCTCCAGCACGGTAGACAATATCAAATACCACTTATCTGAAAGACTGGCCACATTTTCCCCACCGGAATTGTAGCCAATTCTAATGCTCGACATGCGAGGAATGTTGAAGACTGCCAAGGTGATTAAGAAAATGGAATAGAGCTTCGTCTTTTCCGCCGTAAACCAGTGTCGGGATTTTATCGGATGAGCAATGATCAGATAGCGCTCCACCGCAATAAACACAGTCATATAGGAAGAGAGGGATTTACCTAAACAAATCAAATCAATTATGAATTTAGTTAACTTTAATGTATCCGTTTGTTAAAAATTGTATACTCCATTTTGATACGTATTAAAAAAAATTACCAAGTGGAACAATCATGACAGACAGGTAATATATGATTAGGGTAAATAACCCGCGATCCCAGTTTTCTATTTAAAAAAATTTAAAAAAATGTAATTTTAACTGAACTTAAATTTCTAATAGCAATTTTAATTTTTTTTATGATGCTCTACCCAAATAAAATACCAATCCCGTCGCTGACAGTAAACACCACAGGCTATTGAGCAGATCAAAGCTTGCCAAAAGGTAGAGAAATCTATGGAACTGGGTTGGCCGACTCCGATTTCGTAACACGGCTATCACCAACCAGTTTGCGGACGTTCCCAATAGTCCCACCACCACAATCAAGAGCCACAAGGTTATGCAGGTGATGGAGCCTATCCTTTCCCCCATTGCGTATTTTGCTGGAATTTCGCATCGGAAACAGTTATGCTTGTTGAGGCTGCCATTTGATGAAATTTCGCAGTCCGTTTTATTCTCAGAGAAGTCCAGCAGGACGCAGGAAACGATTGGTAACCGTAATAATGAAATTGAAAAGTGATACTCGAATGAATCCTAATTTAAACAATGGTAGTTTAAAAAACATTCTGGTCGGCAAAAACTCTTTAATAGAATTTGTTAAAATAAATTAATTGTCATTTATTGACTGGGTGAATTAAATGCAAATTATGCATTGACGCAAGCCTAACCCAAAAAAGGCGCCACGTCACGTAAGCTTATGTAAAGGCTGATTAATAAAACTGCCTCAATACTTTGCCTCAATAATTAATATTTCAAAAAAAAACGCCCACCCGTACCAAGAATTGTATGTCACTCGGATTCATTCAAAATATCAACTAGCACCTTAGAACTACTACCTCCTTATCGATTAGGTTGAGATAGTTCGTCGCTGCAGTACGAGGTCGTCCTCTCCTACGAACCACATATCTTACTGAAAGAATTTTCCAAGTAAGATAAACATTTCGGAGAAAGCTTCCAGTAAAAGATAAAAGACATAGCTGCTTAGTAAGGTTCGTTAGTTCGTACCTAGTTTATTTTGATAAAAAAAAATGTAGATTCATGTAAGACTTATAGTACCCGGAAATTTGTGGTTTCTTATCTTTCTATTCTTGTACTAGTTATTCCAAGCGTTAGCTAAAAAAACAGTCGCAGTAGCCACTCCATCACTTTTTGTTGTAAGGAAAATGCATCACAGCGCATTTTACCAACAGCGCTCAGCGTGTAAAGAAAGCATTTCTGCTGCTGCTTTTCTTTTCGTGGTCTTTGCGGCCAACCATCCGAGTTCATATATTATTTAATACTTTTTTAAAATATCCAACGTAATTTTTAGCAATCATCCCTTAGCTATTCAATCACTATGTTAAAAAATGGCTTCATATCCGCGTCAACAATACAATTCAAGGCAATTTATTTATTTGGTTTCAAAAATAGTAAAAAAAATGTACTAATTTGATTTGCCTACATTTAATTAAAATAGTCAAGCCTATGTAATTTATTTATTTTCTTAACAATCATTTTTACAGTGCAAATATACCGGAACTCACAGGAAACCTTTTGAGAAGACGTTTCATTCAAGTGACCAGCAAATGTCTGCCGCAACCAGGAAAAATAAAAGCAAATGGTTGGATTGACGGGTTTCTTGCCTTTGTTGGCTTTTCAATCGGAATAGCGCTAACGGCACATGCTTTTGTTATATTTTTTATTTATTAATTGCATAATTTGACATATTACTGTATATTTAAGTCACCAATAAAAGCGTATATATGCTCATTCATTTATGCTAATTTTGGTTTAAATTTACTCTTGTTTCAGAATATACTAATCCGGGTTCCACATGGCAAAGGCAAATGATGATGCTGAAATGATGCTGAATCTATTTCTTACAAATCTGCTTAGCTTATCATTTGCTGAAAATGAATAATATATCTACAAAAAAAAACCTGCCCATGCAGTATTGCATTTGACTATTTTTTTACAAGTGAAAGCAAAGTAGGTACATGTGTTTGAAGTAGTCTATCTTTAATTCATTAACTTACAAATAATATTCAATTAGATTAGACAGGACAGAGCTCACTCAAATGAATGCATTTAATGGACTCAATTTTAGTAACGTTTGGGTCGGGTGGATAACCAGACGATATCATTTTCATATTGAAAAATAAAAACTGATAAATTTTAGCAGAAGATGGATTTGTATGACAACACTACGTCAAAATACATGTTGACTTGATATAAAAAAGCATAACATTTTATGTTACTGAATGAGCAAGATAACATTGAAAGAAAATCAAGATTTTAGTCATTGACAAATTATGCTGACACACTCATTCATTGATTCACTATTGTAAATGACCAAGTCATGTGGGACAGTCATATAACATGTCATTCATTCAAATCATATATATGCCCAACAAAACTCTATATAAACCTATTGCATTTGGTGTCACACGCGTTAAGAACTTTACGTAACAGCAAAAGTTGCTGGCTGGCCACTACATCTTCAAATACGATCTAATGATGATTATATGATATGATATGATTAACATTTAACCTTGCAACGTTGCAATTTAAACAGATTATTTAACCATCATGAAATTTATTACGATGAGGCAGAAAATTCTCAAGATATTTTCCAAGACGAAATCAGATTTTGCTTAAAATCAAAAAGCATGTCATAGTCATAGTATTTTAAAACAGTTGTCCCTCCAGTTGGTTCAATTTCATATTTTCATCCAAATGCAATGTTACATAACAACTAACCAACTATTTTTAAAGAAGCATTCCAATTCCAAAATATAAAATACTAAAATTTACAATTTGCTGGAGGAAAGCTGGAAAAGTCGCAGGTTGCCCCAGCCCCAGGCCAAGCTCTTAAACCTTACTTACCAGACCAGGAGCACTAGCATTACAAGTTACATCGCTGCTTTTACAGTTTTACATAGACAACATGTGAGGTCTGTCTACGCTGGTTTCGGCGGCAGCAAGCTGCTGAGAGATCGATCTCTCATGAGCTGATCTGATCCTGTCCTGTCCAAGTCTAAAATACCTTGTTTTTGCATTGCACAGGTGTTGATCTTGTTGCATATTTTGTATACGGCGTGAAAACCTTTTTTTTATTAAATATTATTATTAAATTATTATTATTACATTTTTTTAATACAGTTAGGAGTTTCCTAGAGCTAGATTAAATAGCACCATGGGTGATCTAATAAGTGCAATTAAATATGAGTGGACTGTATGTAGGTGATTATAAAATTTAAAGGATAGTGTAGGATGTAGGACGATTTAAAAAAATTAGTTAGTGGTTAGTGACAATGATTATCCGATTTAAATTAAATGTGAGACTAAAATTGACCTGATTAACAACTGCTGCTCAAACAAAAAACAATTCCGCCGACAGGCACAGGAGGACAAAATATGGAAGCTGTTCATGATGGGGAGCTTGTGCGACAGCACCATCAGGGTCCCAACTGGAGGATTTCGAAAAGGACTGGGGTTTTGGTAATTTATTCTCCAAAAAATGCATTGAATTGATTGTAGTTAATTTAAAAAACAACATAATATGGGCTGGGAATGAAATAACTCAGTCATTTTTAATTCGATTTGAAAACGAAGGTTAAAATTAATGTTCTACTTTTTTAATTTTAATGAATCAGTATCGACTTCAAAGATCAAGTCGTCCTCCAAAGCAAGAGGAGCCTCCAGCCACAATTCTATGCTGTTATTGGTCAACTTACGTGACTAGCTGTGGACATTGCGAAATCTATTGGAGGGATCAAGCATATTGGATTAAGGATGTGGGGGTAAGTCGATAAAAAATACAATTGTTAATTAAAGATTACTAAATTAGGGGTTTTAAAAGTAGTTGTTTTAAACTAATTTTGAAGTCGGCCATCATCAGTTGACTATTTGGAACTTAGTTACTATTATTCTTCTTCTAAATTTATTTATTTATATAGAGTACCAATGGGACTTACCTAAATGGAAACCAGTTGAAGAAAGATGTTGAACGAGAACTTCGATTTGGGGAT
>JAQIWX010001311.1:0-10750 GCA_034696785.1 Lepidocyrtus cyaneus
TTGGTACTTTGGTGTACAGCGTCTGCCGATATATCTGGTAGACAGATAGCAAAAATATGTCGTTGTCAGATCTAACAACATAGTACTAGTCTGTGGGAGGGTTTGCACTTTCAGATAAGTACATTTCATACACATTTAAGCATACGAAAAAGTCGAATTTCGTAGAAATACCTTTAGATATGATTCGATGTATCCATCCATCTCCATCCATCTCATTTCATTTCATGCCCTTAAATTGCTTAAAACTCTTCTACGATGATGAAAGGATTTGTGTGAACTATGCATGGACTTGTTGAAATGGTGGAGTATGATTTGAATGGATTTACTGTTTTCGTGACTATCTGATCTTGGACAAAAGTCAAAATATTCTATATCCAGTACATTTAGAAAAATTCAAGACCACCAAAAAGGAGCTTGCTTCGATGGATATGGATAAAATATAATATAATGTACCTTCATTTATTTTGTGCTTTACAGAACAAGTAATTGGATTATTGAAGTATCATCCCCTCTATGTGACGCGAATTAATTTACAATTTAAAAACAAAAACAAATAAATATATCATTTCATTATAAATTATTTATTGTGTTCCGCCGTTTCTTGCAATTTCATTAATTAAAACAGTACAATGAGATTATGATAGATTTTTGAGTCCAAGCGATAGTTATATGATAGTAGCAGCAAGGTCTTAAGTGATAAGAATAATTTTGAATAAAATGAGTAATTTTAGAATATGTATTACTTAAAACAGAACAGTAAGCTAAAAATCCGAATCTGAACTGCTATTGAATGTCATGTCGTGTGAGCAGTACGTTCCTCTATAACCTTAAATATACAGCAGTCTCTTTTTTACTTTAACATTCACAGTGCCATTTTTATTTTAGCAGAAAAGATTATCCTTGTTAATATAAATTCATGTTTTTCTCTTTTTATTGGCAACGCTCGAGGTGAGAACTTGATCAACATAAAATTCGTGAAGCTTCTGATTCACAATTTCACATTTTGTCAGTCTCAACTTGAGGTCATTTATTTCTGCGCAAGAACCTAAGTTACCTAACGGTCTTTTTATTCCTCGTTGATTTTGAAAACTATCCATTTCCGAAGGTTGCTCGAATCTGTTCCACACAGATACTAACTTCTCCTTGTCCAGACGTTCATCTTCGTTACTCTCAATCAATTTAGGTACCTCTGGGAATACTATTGTAGGCTTCTTTCCGGATCTTGTCCCGTCCGGGTTCCCCAGCCAAAATATCAAATTCGTGATACGGGTTTTAGAACTCCCAATGGATTTAATAGCTTGGCGGCTATACAGGTCCCATACGTAAATACTCCCAGAGTCATCCCCAGATGCTAAATGATACCCGTCGGCGGAAACGGCTAGGGCAGTAATGCTAAAATATCAAATAAAAAAAGACAAGTTAGTTAAATAAACTACTCCAGTAATTGCAATTATGTATTCGAAATCGAAATAATCAATAGAGCAATGACAATAATAATACATAAGATCTAAATGTATTATTTACCTCTGGTTATGTTTTCTAAACACAAAATCTGCAGCCGAATCACTTGCAACGTGATGCTCAATAGATCTTGGAGGCGTCGATAACTTCATCTGGTAAATGCTGCCATCAACCCCTCCTACATACACTGCATTCTCCGAAGTATCCGCAACCACACAGGTCAAAGGCAACGGGAACCCCACAGAAAGAAGAAGGCTTCCACTGATTAAAGAATAAACTTTTAAATTCCTATCTTGGCCCACAGTAAAAACATTAGCTTTCCGCCCACCCATCCCCACATGAATTCCAGTCACAGCCAAAGTATGGTCACTCCAAGTGTGACATGGAACTGCGGATACTCCAGCCACTAGTACCAGAAACTGCCAGGCAAGCACCATCCCATCCTGTGCTCCACTTATCAGATACGTCCCGTCATCATTAAACTTTAACGCTGTAACTGGCCGATAATGGGCAGAGTTGATTACAGTAACTATCCTTCCAGTTGCAGCCTGCCAGATACTAATTTTCTCGTCTACTGCTACAGCAAGGAAGTTCCCATCCGGAGAAATGCACATCGGACCCGGTTTTCCGGAACATAATATCCTACGCGATGTCTGATTAGGTGTTCCATATTGCCAAAAATGTATAAATGGTTTTCCGGTCTCCACGATGGCAAAACCTTCATCTCTGATTAGAGCCAGGGACGATTGTCCAGCAGGTGGTCCCCGGAAACTCGCTACTTTGGAGCCAGTTTGGGCATTCCATAAATTAAGGCTTGTTTTACTCTCCACGCTGCTATCCGTTGATATTAATACTTCCATTTTGGCTTCTCTATTCGTCCTCCACCTCCAATCACCAGCTTTACAATGTGTTTCGACTTGAATAGTAACGGAATCTCGATCTCAATGGCTTGGACCTCTTTCTGTTTTTTCCTGAAATTAGTTACAATAAAAATAACATTAAATATTTGGTTAAAATGTCTTTTTTTTTCTGAAATTGGTTACAATAAAAATAACATTAAATATTTAGCTAAAATGTCCATATTAAATTCAAATTTTATGATGACCTTTTCCTTAAAAATTTTATGATTAAACTTTAACAACAGGCGACCTTATATAACTGATAACGGTTAACTTACAAGTTAAATCCAAGTATCACAAATAATGACAAAATCAAAAACTGTCCTCGGCACGCACCAGAAATTCGACATTCACCTTTGTCCCTCCTCCCTCCGCAAATGTATTAAAAAACAAAGCACAACTTCTTCCGGAAAATCCCCATCACCGATAAATATCAAAATCACAATTACAATTAAAATATTAAATAATATGAAGACAAACAAGAAAAAAGAAATTAAAAGCACTTCCTTGATTAAACATTAAACCAAGCACGTGGTTGGTATATATGATATCGAAGGTAAATTCACTTCCAAAAAAGCAGGATAAGTCCTTCATAAAAAACAGATTGGACCTGGAATGAATGATTTTCTCAATCAATGCATTTCACAACCCAAATTTAGGGTGCACATTTTCTTGCAAGTTTGAACCTGTATTTTGGGACTGGAACGTTGCGTTGCCTTCTATCATCTATGTTACAGAGTATGCCCAGATTACTTTCATTTTTCCTCATGTTGGCGCGTTTGTCTCACTCTGCCCCGATCAAGGTGAAATGAGTTGATGCAAATCTAACTAAAAGCAACAAAGAGCTCAGCTTGCAACAAAAATGCCAATAAATGGTATGTATCACAATATTCACAATCACAATATTCTCATCGCGAACCGAATCAAGTGCATTCATTTATGCAAATCATAAATTGTAATGATGATTAAATTGACTAGAATTTTTATTCAACTTAATTGAGGCATCGTTAAATTTAGTAAGTAGTTATAATTTAAACTTGAAGGATTTGGTGGATAGTTTGCATAAACAAACTCAACAGAAGAATTTGATAAAGTCATTTTAGGAGAATGTTGAGAGCAGCATCAGCGGTAGGAGAAAGCAGCCAACCAGTTTAAGTTTAAGAAACGAGAAGGTGGCGCAAGCCTGTCAAAATCAGGATGCCCATGAAGGGAACTAGTCCAGCTGGAGAAAGGGCTGTTGAGCCAGAGGTACAGCCAATTCCACTCTTTCTGCAGGGATGCTGTCCGATTCTGGAGTAGCAGCAGGTTTGGGAGGCACAGTTGTGCTGACTTCCGCAGTCACATTCTTCGCCTTCTTCGACGATGCCTGGGATAAAGAAAAAATGGCTATGTAGACTACAGGGAAAGTTTTCATTTTATGCTTCCATTTTTTTCTTAAAGATCTTATACCATTTCCACAGAAGGGATGGAGGTCAATGTCGAAGCAAGAGGATCTGCATGTTGTCAAGACCTTCATGACATCATCTTTGGAGCAGGTACTGAGGGTTTGCTCAGCTAGAGTTGTGTTCCTCGTCACTTCCGGCCACATCAGGTAATGCCGAGTGTCCTCATGGTCCACAAACTGATCACATACGTCATTCCCAGTCCCGTCTGGACTAGCCCCAAAAGCCCCTGCAATTTGGTTGGCAGTTGCGTAGATCAATTGGTCTTCATTGAGTTGGGAGTAGTTGCCTTGTTTGCTGTTGGCGGAGATGATAATAAGGTTATTCGCACTCCTTCCGGTTCTCCCAGCACAGACTCCACTCGGGCCTGCTTTTCCTATAAAAAATATGAAATGGTAATAAATAATTATGTTGCATGTTACCCCAATACAACCAGACATAGGCTGATACATAATATGAAATGATAACTTTGATTGGAAGCTCATCGTACCTTCAGTCCTTTTCCCTTGAACGTCCTTGGGGAAGTTCTTCATGGTGAAGCCAATGCCAAGACAGCAGTCGGCGAAGTTGTACGCTTCCAATGATTGGAAAAGTACTTCAATATCTTGTTCAGTCACATCCTCCCCTCCAATGTCAGGATAACTCCAGCGCAATGAATGGGTCTCGTAATCCAAGCCAATATTTTCCGGTTTTGCATCCCCATCAAAGTCCATCGATCGGAATATCCAGGAGACACGATCGATTATTCGCCCCAAGTAAACCTGAGCTAAATCTGTGTCATTCATCCCCTCCAAATTTCCAATGTAGTTTTTCTTGAAGATATCATCCATGGCTATGCACACTTTGCAGACGTAGCCTCCTCTCCTAAAATGTCCCAATTTGGGAGGGAGAAAAAAAGGCACATTACAATCTAGGACAAGTTGAGTTCTAAGGAAGTCGCATTATTTTATCCCCATATTTCTTTGAAAAATATTTCCCAGAGCAGTTGCCTACTCATAAAAATAAAAAAACTCAATGAACCTTGTTGGCTGGAAGGCAGGTGTGGGTAGAACGCAATCATAGGTGCTGGACGAGGAATAGGCTGTAATGGCAACCGATCCTTCATGCTCTTGCAAAGTACGGACCTCCATTCCTACGGAAATAAAATATTACGTATTACATTACATGTACTCCCCATGGGGCACTTTGAATCGAAGCCTTTAATTTTATTCATTGAATTTGAATTGACACTTATCATACCTTCCTTGACAATGGTTCGTCCATTTGGCCTGAATGTGTATTCCTTATCCACAACTGTGACATTATTTGGGGTAATAAAAGTTATTACATCATATTATGTAGTAACGTCCTCCATCATAATATGGAATTTTAAGATGTGAAAAAAAAACCATTTCACTTTCACTTACTATCGATCTTAATAGAGCCATCGTTCATCACTTGGATTTTATTGTTTCCCGATTCTAGCAAAATAAAATCCATTTCAATCAGTTTAACCATTTTTAAAACGCGGCTTATATGGAAAACGTTGAACTGAATTTCAATTTGATTAAATTTTCCCTTACCTAATTTCACCTCTCCATGCTCATCCACTTGCATTGTAGGCTCGCCAGAGGAAATGTAAGAGTTGTGGCTGGTGCTGAACATGAGGAAAGGATTCCTGTTCACATCCATGTCGTTCGTGTACATCATGAAATTGATAAGGCTGGCTCCCTTTGTCACAACAGCGTTGTAGACAAGTTGGTCATTCCTATCATACGTATCCTTTTTCCCGTTTCCCTTATTGTGCTCTACAACATGCATCACCATCAGCATGTGCTTCAACGTCTTGGGATTGTAGCGCATCAATCGATTGAGCAGGTTGATGTCTTCGATGACGAAAATTGTGGGAAGATTCTTATCCGGGTCGATGACGGAGACCTCGCCGTAAAACCGACTGGGGTAAGGTGACAATTTGTTTGCAATTAGGTATGGAAGGAAAACTACTTTTACAAAAAATAAATAACTGGAAGTGGAATAAATTATTATGATTTTTTTTTATTGTTTCAGCTTACCCTTCTTGAATTCTTCCGTAGACGGTTGACCCAGGTGAGTTTACAACATTGCCCATTATATTTCGAAGGTAATCTTTCTCACCAACCTGTCGAAAAAAAAAACAGTTTGACATAATATTTCAGCCCTATTTATTATTATTTTTTGCTAAAAAAATTGATTAAGTTTTTTACATTGGTATTCAACAAGAAAAGGTTGGTCTCATCCGGGAACTCCAAGTTTGGCCGGAAGATGCACAACTTGAGCACAGACTTTTCGGCGAGCTCGTCAGGGATCTTCAGATCAAAGGTATGGCAAGGTGCTTTTGGGTCTTGCCACTGGTATTTTTCCCGGTACGGGAGAGTATCAAACTTGGCTCCGATATCTGTATTGGCGATGGTGAACAATGCGAAAGGCCGGGGCTTTTCTTCTTCTGGCAGTGGTGGCTGTGGCTTGTGAAGGTCGTTCTTCGTGATCTGGAGCCTTTTGCCGAGGGGAACCACGTTGGAGTCCTCTGTTTTCCAAAATAAGAGTGTTAATTATGACGATAATTATTATGCATTATAGTTTGCATTATGAACTTTATTTTTACCAGTCTGGCCATGTAGGAATGGCTCTTCCGGTTTTATAGCATCAGGTAAGGGTTCAGGTTTGCCGTTGGTCAGGTCCAAATCATCCAGTTCATCTAATTTGGTGTCATCGATATCGTCTGGAGTGGGTGGTGCTGTTACTGCTGGTGCTGGTGCGGCTCTCCGTTTATTGTTAATGTCCAGTAGGCCACCCTCATTCAGAATGCTGTTTTCCAAATGTGCCACGTTATGCTCATTCAAACTTTTCAAGATTGTTGGAACTTCCTCGACTTTCAAATCCGCCGGTTTTCTTGCTGTTCGTTGAAGATCAATCGTTTCTGGCATGATGTAAGGATCCAGAAGATGGTCATATGAGCGCTCCCCCATTACAGTTTCTTTTTCTTGGAGTGCCTTTGGTGGATCCGGACTTTTCTTATCTCTTGGAGCGTTGTCATTCGTATCGGCATTAGTTTCTGGCAAGGCATTAGAAACCGGCAGAAGAACTGATGAACCCTCATTCGAAACAGCTTGGACAGTGTTCTGGGGATCCGGACTTTTCTTGTCTCTTGGAGCGTTATGATTCGTATCGGCGGGTTCTTGTACTGCCTGAGGAAGCTCATTCGAGTTCATCCCATTGGCATCGGCAGATTTCTTTGCTTCTGACAGTTGAACTGATGAACCCTCATTCGAAATAGCTTCTTTTAGTTGGACAGTCTCCTGAGGAATTGGACTTTTCTTATCCCGTGGAACCTTATCATCCACGTCCGCTGGTTGAGGGTCTGACAGAGTCTCTGCGGGAGCATTAACTTTTGCTTGGGCTACCTCAATGGGATCTGCTGGTTTAATTACAATTTGTTGAGGGTCAATCGAGTCCGATCTAACGGCGGGCGCTTGCACAACATCGGTCTTACTCCCCTGTGGAACTGCTTCTTTTGCTTGGGCTTCATTATCATTCTGATTGTCTGCACTTTTCTTATCCCGTGGAACCTTATCATCCACGTCCACTGATTGAAGGTCTGACTGACTCGCTGTCGAAACAATGCTTTTGGATTGGGCTATATCGACGGGATCTGGACTTTTCTTCTCCCTTGGAACGTTATCATTCGTATCGGTTGCAGGCTGATTCACAGTTTGTTGGCGGTCATTCGGTTCTGACACAACGGCAGAGGCTTGAGCGTTATCTTGTGGCAGTTGACTTTCCTGTGGAACTACTTGTTTCGGCTGGACTTCCTTGTTATTCTGACTCTCTGCATTTTTCTTGTCCATTGGAACGATGCTATCAACCAACTCGGCTGCCGGCTTGATTACAGTTTGTTGAGAGTCAATCGATTCTGAGATCACGGCGGGGGCTTGAGCATTATCTGTCTTAATCTCATTTGGAACTACTTCTTTCGATTGGGTCTCCTTATCATCAGGCTTGTCTACACTTTTCTTATCCCGTGGAACGTTGTCATTCGTATCGCCTACTGGCTTATTTACAGTTCTTTGAGGCTCGATGGGATCTGACATAATGGCGGAGGCTTCAGCGCTAACTTGTTGACTTTCCTGTGGAACTGCTTCTTTTGGTCGGGCTTCATTATCCCGTGGAACCTTATCATTCACGTCCGCTGATTGAGGGTCTGGCTGACTCTCTGCCGGAGCATTACTTTTTGGTTGGACAGGATCTGATGATTTAATTACAGTTTGTTGAGGGTCAATCGAGTCCGATCTAACGGCGGGCGCTTGCACAACATCGGTTTTACTCTCCTGTGGAACTGCTTCTTTTGGCTGGGCTTCGTTACCACCATTCTGATTGTCTGTGTTTTTCTTCTCCCTTGGAACGTTGTCATTCGTATCGACTTGTTTTCTAACAACTGGTTGAAGATCTATCGCCTCCACATTTTTGTTGGGTCCTTCTGCATCACGTTTCGCGTCTTTTGGCCTGACCATTCGCCGAAGATTCACTGGCTCCGAGATAACGTTCGAATTCAATTCTGGAGGAGTGTCATCATCAAGCTCCAACCCATCGCCCAACGGCTTGCAGTTACAAATGGACGCTAAACATGGGGAAAACAGTCGCATTTTAGTTATTTGCATGAATTTGCATGGTCTTTCATGTAATGTTGATTATTGTAAAGAGTCAATCAGTAACAACCGTAGAATGTTATCAGGACCGATGCCACCATCAGTATCTTTAAAAACTTCATTTTGGCAGGAACTGGCTGGTCCTACTGAGGGGAAATTTTGAGAATCGATTTTGTTATGCATTGACCACGGGATGGAATCCGGGATATTCCATGAATTTAATTTTGAGTGTCACTACTTCTGTATTTGAAAATGGGTTCCGACTAATTTAAAAACGTAACTTTCTTCGAATTCGAGATAAATTCTAATTCTATAGACATTTGCATAATTTTGTTGCGTAAAACAATAGCTTCATCGCTAATTCATCTTAGATCTACACCTTAAAATTCCAAGGGACCAAAGTCATAGCAACTTCATTGTAGCCAACGCCTGTTCATTGCCACCACCTGCCTGCCTATCAACGTGTTGACGCCATGAAATTTGATCGACCTGCGGATTACGATGATACGATGATGGATGGCCACATCGTCGTCAGTACCACCGCAGTACATCTGAAGTGGCCCTACACCTTGCATACATGAGCTCACTCCTCAGAACGGTTCATGAATTTTTTTTTTTGATGAATTTGATGCTCCAAGCAACATCAAAGATTTCATTCTGTCCCAGTTCTAACATGATCTTTGAAATTCAATCAGGCTGTTTGTTTTTGCGTAGCCTCCTAACCCTTCTTTTGGTTAGCAAATAATATAACATTAAAAGCATTAAACGAAACAAAAGCTGACTGAAAACGTTTTGAGGGAAACTATGAAACTAAACCCATGAAAATTGACCACTTTGTCCTTGTCAATGTCGTTAATTAACTTTTTTGTGTTCAATTTTTAAAGGAAAATGTAATAAAACATGCATAGTGCTAAGCTAATATACATATTTGTTTAAGTACCTGCTTCTACCTTTTTTCAAGGGCGATTGTTCCCTCATTCATGATTATCATCACCTCAACTCTCAAGGCACTTCGCAATGCACACCAGCTTTACAGAGTAGAGAAGGGACCCACCACAAAATGAATTAAAATGTCACCTCAAGCCATATTCATAATTTTGAGAACGCAACATAAAGAACTATCGCATCGCCTCCAATAATCATGCAAACTTAATGAATGGGAAGTTTTATTGCGTTTCTGCGTTAACTGGACTGACATGCATGCAGTATAGTAGTATATAGCAGCCAAACAGTGCAGTGTACTTAATAACAACTCATATCATCGTATATGTGCCTTATAATACAGTTTGCTGGTTTTCATAATCATATTTGCATGCGTTTTCTTGCCCAAGGCTCAGGAATCCATTCTCAGAAAATGCTAATAATTATGTTGACGATGATGATAAAGGAAGACTCAGTTTTTGACAGGAATAGTGCAGCCGCACCGTTCATTCATTCATTCTGCAAAGCAATGTAACGAGGATCATCATCTTCTCATCATTACATCCATCATAATATCCATATCACTTTACTTAAGACTTCCTTGAGGCTCCTCCATCGCATCGTTTTTATATACTTCATGAAAAGAAGTTTTAGCACTGCATAATAAACGCTTCCTCTGCTAACTTGACTCCACTTCGGGACTGAAAGGGTGGCAGTGGCAATGTGCGACTGTGATTTTATGAATGTGATGATGATGATATGACTATGACTAATAAAAAAAGCTGAGGTATGATGAGACTCCAAGTGGAAGCTGAGGAAGAAGGAGATGAGATATTTTACTGATGGATATATGAATGGAGGACATGGAATGAGGTTCAATGTGTTCGGGATCATGATCATCATTGCCATATCATCATCATCCCGTCGTCCTCCTGCCGTCGTGGTGGAATGAGTAGCATGGAAAAAATGTACATACATCCATACCTAGCTCTGGCATGGCTCTACAGAAAGATCATATTTGTACAGGGGAAACGGTATAATATTACATATGAATGAGCCACATAGGTATGCATATATGTGTGTACTTTAAGTTAAGTAATCCATGTGTGATGTGATGATGTGATCCTGTTAAAATACACGAAGGCATGACCGTAGATGGGATAAAAAAGACAAAAAGGATATCCTCAAACACTTGGGCATGTCGTGTTCCTCTTGTTAATATTTTTTCCCAAATGATGAAGCCGTAAAGTCAGCGGCTGCCTTGAAAAGAGAAGAAGAAAAAACACTTCCATTATATGCTTATTATAAGTTTTTATCAGTCTTATGTAGACATGTAGTAAGTCACACTATGTACAATAATGTACAC
>JAQIWX010001312.1:0-10749 GCA_034696785.1 Lepidocyrtus cyaneus
TGTCCGCCCATTCTCCGTCCTCCCCCAGCCGGATACCGTCGTGTAGCCTTCAAAATTCTCCCCACTCCTTGGCAAACCTATGCTCCCCACCCTTGAATTGAACTGGAGGGGTGAGCTGAGCACCAATAGGGCAATGTCATTATCAGTCGTCCTCTGATTATACCCCTCATGTTTGTAAATAGCTCGGGCAGTCCGGATTTGAGCGTTGCTCTGACTGTTGAGGTCATTGGAGCCGGCCATGACTTTGAGTGTCCTAGCCTCATGGTTATGGAGACAGTGGGCGGCAGTCAGGATGATTTGGGAGGTAAGGATGGAGCCGCCGCAAAAGTGACGGTCGTTGTGGAGGAGGGAGACCTGATGAGGGAACTCCCCTTGGTCGGCGAAGGTCCCTCCAACTATCCTGGTTGCCCATATTTCTTTGCATCAGAGAAAAGATTTTTTATGACAGAAGTTCCAATAGGAATATCATACATGACCTATGACATAAATGCAATGTGCTAAAGCTTACCTCTGCGATGTCGTAAATGATGGCTCAAAATTGGGGGAAGACCATTGAGCGACGCAGCTCCAGTGCTTTCCTCAGTTGACCCTCCAACGAGACTGGCTGTCTATAAAATGCAGGAATTTGTTTACAATTTAATGTGTTTCAAAATTATTATCGCAACAAAATAAATATTTAAGAGCATAAATATGTTTTAACTACCTTGTTAGAATTGGCCAGGCCGGCATTTAATGTCAAAAGGATGATAAATTTTACGACAGTAAAGATAGATGGGGAAAACTTCCCAATCTGCTTGTTATTTTCCATGTTCCCCCTTTTAAATATTTAACCACCACGTCATGAGAAGACCGTTTCAAGAAAAGCACTCCTCCTGAGGAAGTCCACTGGAGAAAGCATCGCTCATTTATATACCCCTGATCAGAAAATGGCATTAGCTCGAAATTAGTTGCTGATAAAATTGGGGGAGTTTCAATTAAAAAAAATTAGCATTAGCAATTAAATTCAAACCAAATCAATACAGTTCGTTTCTCTCCTTCCATTTCATTGAAATATGATAAGAACATTTTCAAAGTAAAGTATTGATAAAAAAAATATCCGCCCACTTCCCAGTCATTTTCTCAAATAGTTCGTTATTACGGAGCTTTGCGGGGTTATGGTTTGCTAGGTATTGTCTGTCTGTCTGTCCGTTTGCACGATAACTTTCGAACGGATGCGAATTTTTCAATTCTGATTTCGGCAATAGCTAGCTATAGACCATACCTCGGATGAGTTTGTAGATGGACCATGCAGGTCACCCGGAAGTGGGTCAAAGGTCAAGGTCAAAATTTTTATAATGAGGTTTCGCATGATAACTCAAGAACGGCTGCGAATTTTAAGGTTCTGTTTTCGGTGATATGTTTCTATTGACCTTGGCTTGGATGAATTCGTAGATGGGGTATGCAGTTCAACCGGAAGTGGGTCAAAGGTCAAGGTTAAAATTTGTAATATGGGATTTCATGGCAAATGGGGTATCATTGAAATGGTCTTTTTCTGCTGAGGTGGTATTCGTATGCAATTTTTCTTTCTTTAGAGCACACGTATGCAAGCTCTGTCGTTAAATTTATAACGGTTTATTTAAAGGAAGGATTTTATTAGCTTACTTGGAAACCACTTTGTTCCTTCATTTTTAGTAAATACGAAATCTGGACAGGCATGAAATTAAATCTTTCCAGCGAACGAGGAGCCAGTTTATAACCTGTCAACCTTAATTAATTATCTCATTCAAGATCCATTAATTCATTGTTATCTATCATCTTCATTCCATTCCTTTCTGTGTAACTTGATTCATTTGCTACTGGCTAAAAGACTACCTAAATAATTCCTCGATAGAGGATAGATTGATGCGCAACGGCTTTGTCCACGGAACAGTTTGAAAAAGCGTTGTCATTTATCGACGATTTTTCTTGTCAAAAACTCGATGATTTTTATTTTTATTTTTAGTTTGTCAGCTTCCTCGCAATTTACTGTGCCCTCTGACCCCTTTTCAGAGTAAGAAAAAAAGATATTGCTGGAATTGATTTCTCCTCCTTAAACAGAAAAAAATCAGACGGGGAGTCTTCAGCGTTCCAAGTAACAGTTCTCGACCATTTTCCACGAAATGTTATTGCGAACTAAAGGAAAGTCACAAGTTCCAGAATAGTCAAAATAATCGTATAATTTTTTTTTTACAAAGTCAAGCTAAGGCGGAGGCCAGTTAACGAAAGTTAGTATAAAAAGCTTGTGTACGGGGATCTCCTTTTTAGAGTAATTATGCTCGTCGAATCCTGCTCGTTTGTTCCTCTTGAGAGTAGAGTAGCAGTCTTGACAAACAAGAAACATGAAGTCGAGTTCCGCAAGTTTCGCATTTTTGGTCTACCTTTCTATGATCGGCATCGTTACACAGACTGTTTGTCAATACAGCACTAGCACCTACCATAGGGTATTAACTAGCCTAGCAATAAACATTAACTGAATTTATTTAACAAAATAAAAATTAAAAACTTGCTTCCCTTTTCAAGCAATGGAATGGCAGACAATGGCAACAACAGCCGGGTGGGACTCAACAGACAACCGAATCAAGTCCTTTGGGGGCCACAGGCACAGTTGGGCAGGCGGAAGCAGAGCCAACAAACCAGCAGACAGACGACAGCCGACCACTGCGGAAGCAAAATGGGGAGGTGAGGAAGCTCCAAAGGGAGTTGAGAACTTTGAGATATCAAGTCACTCAGAAGGAGCGAGAGCTGGAGGATAAAATTGCCCAAATGGTGAGACGGGCCGGTGATGTGGAGCAGTTGAATACCGACCTCGGAACAATGGTGGATACCAAGAATGAAGAGATTCGAAGGTTGAAGGAGCAGCAGGCTGCAGGGTCAAGGAACTGTGTCAGGGATCGAGGTCATGGTTATGTCGTTAATGATGATAAGCTCCATGGTACGATTTTTTTTAAAGGAATCAAACGAAAAAACTGGCCAGAAGTTAATTTTGAAACAAAACCTTGACTAAATTAATTGTTGTATTTTTTTAGAGGATTGCAAGCACCCCGAATACAGTGGGGACTGCAGAGGTGACTTCCCCCGCTACTTTTATGATGGTCGGACTGGAGCATGCAGGGAATTTGTGTGGGGAGGGTGTAATGCCAACCCAAATAATTTTGAGAGTCTGGCCGAGTGTGAACGGAAGTGTGGGAGAGGCTAAATATAATATAATCAATCCACTTGTTACTTTACTATACAGTATATTATGTTTCAGTTTTAATTTTAATTGTAGCAGATTTACAAAATATAAAATAAAGGATATCAAGTTGCCCCATTATTTTCAAAAAAAATTATCAGCTTTTTAATTACAGTACTTTAAGGCTAAACCGTAATGCACATTTGTAATAATTTAATGGTTGTAAAAACTTGAATAAGCCCCTTTTAAGGTTGACGAATAGCTGGATCGTGAAAAAGTCAAAGGTTATCTCTCGATGGTCAAACATGCTTTTTATCAGTAATGTAATTACTATGCTGAATGCTGAGACTCTGAGATCAATAATCTATGAAAGTGACAGAGATAAATAAAATAGATAGTGCAAATAGATTCAATCCAAAAAATTTAATTGGCGGTATAATTATAATTTATAATATATAATTCTTTTATTATGAACGGTTTAATGTCTTGCATTTAGCATGGAGTTAATTGCACTCAAAAATAGGCGCTCTAATGGACAACTCTTTTCATCCGAGTTGTCCCCGCAGTCATTATCCTTGTCACATTTGTACCTTTCAGGGATGCACTTCCCATTGTCACATTTGAACTGATCCCTCTGGCAGCGGACCTTTACCTCGCAATTAGCTTCATCCGAGCCATCCCCACAGTCGTCATCCGTGTCGCAGCGATATCTCCCCGTGATAGAGTTACCATTCCGACATTTGAACTGGTCACTGGAGCATCGTGCCTTCACAGCGCAACCGGACTCATCCGAGCTGTCGCTGCAGTCATTGTCCATATCACAGCGATATCTGGCATTGATGCAGTCACCATTGTTGCATTGGAATTGAGCGCTGGAACAGGAGCCGGGGCAACCCCTCTCATCCGAGCCATCTCCGCAGTCATTATCCTTGTCGCATCTCCAAGTCGCTCTAATGCACTTGCCGCTATCGCACCGGAACTGGTCCGAGGCGCAGCTGCCTCCACCTCCACTACTACTGCCTCCAGTGCCTCCACCCGTAATTGTCCGACGCTTGCTCTCAATCCAGTCGATGTAGCTGGAGACCCTGGCATAGACGCCGGGATATCCTGGACGCCCACAACCAATCCCGAATGAAACCACCCCGCACAGCAGAACTGAGGAGGAGCCTCTCCGAGTGCAGATCGCCGGGCCACCGCTGTCACCCTTCAATAAAAAATTATATGCAATTTTTTTTATGTAAATCTAATTTCAACATTTTGTACATAACAAAATTAGCGTGATAAATTCCCGTTTGAATTTTAGCCAACCTGGCACGAGTCCATCCCAGTCTCCCCCGCACATAAATGGAAACTCTTGATCGTGCCACTGTTCTTATCCCTGCATCTCTCATTGGTAACGATGGGCACGGACACCTTCTTCAGTCTATTTGTCGGCCCATTCTCCGTACTTCCCCATCCGGATACTGTCGTATAGCCTTCAAAATTCTCCCCCCTCCTTGGCAAACTTATGCTCCCCACCCTCGAATTGAACTGGAGGGAGCTGAGCACCAACAGGGCAATGTCGTTATCATACGTCTCCTGATCAAACCGCTCATGATTGTAAATCCTTTGAACAGTCCGGATTTGGGCGTTAGTCCGACTGTTGAGATCGTTGGAGCCGGCCATGACTTTGAGTGTCCTAGCCTCATGGTTATGGAGACAGTGGGCGGCAGTCAGAATGATTTGGGAGGTGAGGATAGAGCCACCGCAATGGTGATGGTCGTTGAGGAGTATTGAGACCTGATGGGGGAACTCCCCTTGGTCGGCGTAGGTTCCTCCGACAATCCTCGTTGCCCATATTTCTGTATGTCATTAAGAAAAATATTTTTTTTTTGATGACTAGGAGTTCCAATATGAATGACATGACCTATGACCTATGACATTAATGTAATATGCTAAAGCTTACCTCTTCGACGCCGAAAATGATGGCTCAAAAAAGGGGGTAGGATATTTAGCGGCGCTGCTCCGATGTTTTCCTCAGTTGACCCTCCAACCACACTGACTGTCTTATATAAAATTATAAAATAGAGATATTTTATTTATAATTAAATATATATATTTTTTTAAAGTATTACTGCAACAAAATAAATAATTTAATTTCTAACATAAAGTTATAAATCTCACCTTGTTGGAATTGGCCAGACCCCCATTCAATGTCAGAAGAATAATTAGTTTTAGAACATTTAGGAAAAATGGAGAAAACTTTCTAATTCGGTTGGCATTTGCCATATTTATTTTTTTTAATCCAGCTTAACGAAACGAACGAAACTGTCATGTGAACAATTCTGATGAAGAAGTCGACTGGGGAAAGCAGGTTATTTATATAGATGACCATGAGCATTATCTCGAGCAACGACATTAGCAAGAAATTAGTAGTAGTTGCTTCCCAGTCATTTTCTCAACTAATTGTAAGTTCGTTATTTAAAGGAAAGGAATGATTTTAGTAGAGCTTTCGTTAGAGAGTAGTAGAGTAAGCTCATACTTCTTGGAAGCCGCGTTGTTCCTCTTCACTGTTAGCAAATCAGAAATCTGGACAGGCATGCAAATAAATCTTTCCAGCGAGCGAGAAGCAAGTTTATAAACTACTGTCAATCTTAATTATCTCATTCAAGATCCATTAATTCATTGTTATCTATCATCTTCATTTCATTCCATTCCTTTCTGCGTAACTTGATTAATTTGCTACTGGCTATTTAAATGATTCTCGATAGAAGAGGATGGATTGATGCGCAACGGCTTTGTCCACTGAACAGTTTGAAAAAGCGTTATCATCAATTACTCGATGATTTGTTTTTTTAAAGTTTGTCAGCTTCCTCGCAATTTACTGTGCCCTCTGAGCCCTTGCAGAGTAGGAAGGAAAAAGATTGCTGGAATTGATTTCTCCTCCTTAAACAGAAACAAATCAGAGGGGAGTCTTCAGCGTTCCACGTAGCAATTCTCGACCATTTTCCCACGACATGTGGACCAATCAGGGTCAAGGAATTGTGTCAGGGATCGAGATCATGGTTATGGCGTTGATGAGCTTCATGGTAAGATTTTTTAAGGAATAAAAAAAACTAGCCAGGTCAACAATTAATTTTGTAATTTTGAAACAACCATTAATTAATTGCAATTTTTTTAGAAGATTGCAAGCACCCCGAATAAATACAGTGGGGACTGCAGAGGTGACTTCTCCCGCTACTTCTATGACGGCCGGACAGGAGCATGCAGGTAATTTGTATGGGGAGGGGAGGGGGTAACGCAAACCCAAACAATTTTGAGAGTCTGGCGGAATGTGAGCGGAAGTGTGGGAGGGGCTAAATATATCTCCGCTTTTTATTTCACTACACAGTGCTTGTTTTATTTTATGTTAAATATAATCAAGTTACCCCATTATCTTAAAAATAAAAAAATAAAGTAATAGTTTTATACCAACCGGTTTTTTGAAGGCAGTAAAAATGAAGATTTGTTATTTGACGTTCGTAAAAACTTTCATAGTCCAATTAAAGTGTAAAAAAAAAGTTCATCGGGCGGGACTGGGTGGGGTGGGCCAGAGTGGGGCACTTCTTGATGAAATTCGCTTAACGTTTTTAACGAGAAATGACGCAATCCATAAAAAATAATGCTTGCTGGAGAGTTGTGTACCGTTAAATTAAGTGATGATGATGCTTGTCATGTAAAACAGACGATATTGGATTTTTTTTAAAATCGGATGTCTTATCGTTATGTAAACAGAGTCTGACATTGCCCCACTTCCAATTTATTCCAAGCGATGGACAGTTTTTGTTTTCATCCTATCTACCACCGGGTTTAACTTTATCCCATCTTATGTAACAAGTTAACAGGTATTTAGGTAGGTACGTTTGTTTTGTGAGCTGAGGACCAGGATCCCAATGTCATTTTCATACGTTTTTTGATCAAACCCCTCATGATTGTAAATCGTTCGGACAGGGCGGATTTGAGCGTTACTCAGGCTGTTCAGATCGTTAGAGCCGGCCATGACTTTCAATTCACTGGCCTCATGGTTATGGAGACAGTGGGCGGCGGCAAAAAAAATTGTTTATGACAGCAAGTCGAATAGAACACAGTCGTTGGAGCGTGAGTTGGAGGATAAAACTGTCCAAATGGTGAAATGGGCCAGTGGTGTATAGCAGTTGAATACCTCCCTCAGATCAAGGCTTGATAATAAAAATGCAGAGATTCGGCGGTTGAAGGAGCAGCAGGCTGGGTCAAGGAATTGTGTCAGATATCGAGGTCACGGTTATGTCATTGCGAGCTGCCTAGCCTGCATGGTAACAAGGCTTACTTATGAAAATAAAAATTAGTCGGATCGGAAGTTAACTTAAGAAGAACTTGAATTAACTATAGCTGGGTAATTGAACGTTTTCATCATCATTAAATCGCGTTAAATCATTTTTTAGCGGACTGTAAGTACCCCGCATACGGTGGGAACTGTAAAGGGGACTTATTCCCTCGCTATTTTTACGATGGTCGGATGGGAGCCTGCAGACAATTTGGTTGGGGAGGGGATAACGCCAACCCAAACAATTTTGAGAGTCTGGCGAAATGTGAGCGGAACTGTGGGAGGGGCTACAAAAATAACTAAGCCACCCCTTAAAAAAATTAATTAAACGCGTCCTTTACGTACGGTATGTTTTATTCAGTTTCAAAAAAAAATATAAATATTTTATTCTCTAGTCTAAGTTTTATTGAGGTCCCAGAAAGATTGCATGCATAATTAATTACTTTATTTATGTATGGCTAATGTCTTGCATTTAGCATGGAGTTAATTGCACTCATAAATAGGTGCTCCAATGGACAACCCCTCTCATCCGAGTTGTCCCCGCAGTCATTATCCTTATCACATTTGTACCTTCTAGGGATGCACTTCCCATTGTCGCATTTGAACTGATCCCTCTGGCAACGAGTCTTCACTTGGCAATCTGCCTCATCCGAGCCATCCCCACAGTCGTCATCCATGTCGCAGCGATATCTCCCCGTGATGCATTTCCCATTCCGGCACTTGAACTGGTCAGTGGAGCATCGGCCCCTAAACTGGCAGTTTGTTTCATCCGAGCCATCCCCGCAGTCGTTATCTCTGTCGCATTTGTACCTGGCTGGGATGCATTTCCCGCTATCACATCGGAACTGGTCCGAGGCGCAGCTTCCTCCATCCCCTCCTCCACTGCTGCTGCTATCACTGCTTCCATCCGCACCGGCTCCCATAACGGCCATCCGCTTGTCCTCAATCCAATCGATATAGCTGGAGACTCTGGCATAGACGCCGGGATATCCTGGATTCCCACAACCGATTCCGAATGAGACCACCCCGCACAAAACAACTGAGGAGGAGGATGATCCCCTCCGTGTGCACAACGCTGGACCGCCGCTGTCACCCTTCATGATAAAAAAAATATGCACATTTTTTTCTGGCTTCAATTTAACATTACAAGATTAGATTAGCAAACTACTATTTAATTTTAATTTTAAAGAACCTGGCACGAGTCCATCCCCGTCGCCCCGGCACATAAATGGATGCTCTTGATCGTGCTGTACTTCTCCCTGCATCTCTCATTGGCTACGATGGGCACGGACACCTTCTTCAATCTGTTTGTCCGCCCATTCTCCGTCCTCCCCCATCCGGATACCGTGGTGTAGCCTTCAAAATCCTCCCCCCTCCTTGGCAAGCTTATGCTCCCCACCCTCGAATTGAACTGGAGGGGTGAGCCGAGGACCAGGATCGCAATGTCGTTATCAACCGTCCTCTGATTATATCCCTCGTGCTTGATAATCCTTCGAACAGTCCGGATTTGGGCGTTGGTACGACTGTTGAGGTCATTGGAGCCGGCCATGACCTTGAGTGTTCGGGGGTCATGGTTATGGATACAGTGGGCGGCCGTCAGGATCATGAGGGGAGTGAGGATGGAGCCGCCGCAGCCAGGATAATTGTTGAATAATAGGGAAATCTGATGGGGGAACTCCCCCGGGTTGGCGAAGCTCCCTCCGACAATTTTTGTCTCTATATCTGGATCAGCATATTCCCCTCCATATTCCACTGACTACAATTATTTGTAATTACAAACATGGGTAATTCCTCATTATTAAACAAACTTAACTAATAATTTAAATGGTAATGTGGCTAACTAACTTCGTTTTCAAATATATAAGTTTAGCCGTACCTTGTTGCAATTGACCTTGGAGATGTTTAATATGATGAGCAGTAGGCCGTATAATTTAACGTTGAAAAGGGAAAAGGAGAAAAAATTCACAGCCCGTTCATTCGCCATGTTTAACAGTTTACAGGGATAATTAGCTAAAGTTAGATTTCAAGTTTGTTTTAAATTGACCAACTCCAAAGGTTGAGCTTGATTTGTGACTAAAACATGAATCGGGAAAAACCCATTTATATATGCAATGCAGAAGACATCCATCCTCTGCTGGAACACATCTTTAGCTTGAAATTATGTAAATTAGCATTGTGGGAGATTTCATTTTAAAAAGCTAGCTTATCAGTAAATTTGTTGTCAGCAAGCAGTAAAATTTATCCTGTAGTCGTCGTCCTGTGGTTAGTTAGTAATAATTCAATTTCCGATTTATAAAAGGCCGTTTAGAACTTCCCCGTTAAAAGTAAAATCTTGCATGATCTTCCAGTTAATCTTTTAAGCGTAAGAAGGTCTAAATAGAGGACGTGCAGAAAAAAAAATCGTTCCACATAACAGAGTAATAACGCGCTCATCTTGCTTGGCTAGCTTAGTAGCTTGGTCGTGAATGAATTGAATGATCATATCATGTCATATCATTATTTATTATGACCAGTATGGATCTTGAGTAGTGCATAGGTATTTGACCTGACGTCGACGTCATCACAACTGGAAGATGTCATGGGATGACGTGCTGATCAAAGAAGTAATAGTAGCTACCTAATTACTGCTTAAGATCCTCTCGTAATTTTTACACGCTACATTCATGATTTATGTTTGCAGACGCTGACGCCATCAAGATTAGAGTGGAAGAATTCGACCAAAAAAATACTTTCCAGCTAATCATTTTCCTTTTTTTTTTTACTTTCCCTACAAAAATATTGAGAAAAGGCGAAACTCCTCCTGTGTAGCCCACATAATAAATAGCATGAACCGGAATCCGACCCATTTCCAGGCAGACAACCAGTTTCCAATGACTGTTATTCGGAATCAGGAAAGGTTCAGGATTGAGTTCCACAATATTTTTTATATATTTTTTTCTTTCTTCTGTAAATTCATAAGTTCGGCGGCGGAACGATCTCTGGTATATATGCTTTGCCACATGAAGATCACTTCCCATTCAAGACCCATTTGACTAACAAGTCATATTATTTCCCCTTTCTCCAAATTATTTCTCAAGCAGTTTATTTAAGAAACCATCATGGTGAGCGTGAAGAGTAGCTCGAGTCTCGCATTTTGGAATTATCTTTTGTTGACAGGAGTAGTTACGCTGGTTGCTTGTCAACAGAATGCAGCAAGGGTAATAGTAATTAGTTAATCAATTTAACAAAAACGGTTACA
>JAQIWX010001313.1:0-10747 GCA_034696785.1 Lepidocyrtus cyaneus
TACTGGGATACCTCTGCCGCGACGTCCTTTCGCATGTTCTCTTTGGTGGACTGGGATGGCCAGCCGGGACTCAACCCGTTCGAGGTGGTCCGATTCTGGGAGAAGGTTGGGGGCTACATAAGCAGCTTGGTCCTCACCAACCATCAATTCTCCGGCTTGGCCGAGTTCCGGAAGGTGGCCTACCAACTTTGTCCCAACATGAGTTATTTGGAGTTGTATAAATGCCAAGTCCTCGGCACGGACTTCCAGAATGAAGCCCAGGAACAAACGTACAACGAGCCTGCCTTCGGCGAGCACCGGCACCTGAAGGAGCTCCGGATTTATGAGTGCTACCCGGACTCGTGGCTGGAGCTACTCTGCCACTTTTCCTCCCTCAACTCGGTGGGCTTCGACAGCTCTGACGTGGTCACCCGGAACTTCCTCCTGGCCGTCCGGACAGTGAGGTCGGGACATCCGGAGAGGTTGCCCTTGAAGGACTGTTATTTCACCCTTTTGAAACGTTCCGCTTCTCCAGACTCCGCGGAGATCTTCCAACTCCTTCTGGATCTCCATCTGCCCCTTCACAACTTCCTCATTCGGATGGAGGAGGGGAAGGAACTGGAAGGCCCATTTAGGGAGATCCTTCGTGACCATTCCCAAACTATTGAACGGTTTGTGAAATGCAAGAGTTTTGGAGTTCCTTACCCCCAGTTCCCGTTTGGACTGGTCTTGGACAAGTTGGAGTTGTTGAACATCAGTGACATCGGCTTCTGCAGCGACCTCCATTTCCTGAAGAGTACGCCCAATCTTGCGGATCTTCGATTTACTGCCGACCCCGATAGCAGGGGACTGGAGGTCTTTGCCAACACTGCGGAGGAGGAGATGGCCAACGTGAGCCTAGTCAAAGTGAAGACGCTCCGTCTGGAATGCACCATGAATGAGGAGGCGCTCCGGAGGCTGGGTAAATGGATGCCGAATGTGGAGATGGCGGCCCTCGTCCTGAATGATGGGAAGCTCTCGGTGGTTTGCGGGAACTGGAGGGGACTCAGAGGGCTCTTTGACTCCGGGGAGGAGTTGACGGATCGAGGGCTGCTTGGAATAGGTCGGGATGGGGAGGAAGCTTCGCTGCCCAATCTCAAATGTAATAAAAAATATTTGGAACTAAAGGGAAGTGACTTGGATGTACATTACTATCAGTGCAGCCGCTCATTGACATTTTTAATTAATTAGGTTTGGAGTACTTTGGAACAAAGAGCCAACACCTGACCAAGGCATCAGTCACCTCCGGATTTCTGAAGATGTCCTCCCTCAAAACAGTGTCAGTCCATAAAGAGGTAACCTATAATTTAATTTACACCCATCCTTCAAGTCATGTCTGCTTCTGTCAGCCTAATTTTGATTGAATGTTTAAAAAAAATGGCTGAGTTCATTTTTTACTTAAAATCATTTCATTTCATAGTCCGCCCTGATGACAAGTGGAGGGGGAAGGTCACTTCGAGAAGAAGGGATCCAGGTGGACACCGAGTTTGACACTTTTGTGGAGGACTGCCTTTTTCAAGACTGGTAGTAGTTCAGTTCAGTTATTATGTGATTTAGTTAGTAAATGGGCTTGTGTGTTAAATGCTCGGATAGTTAGCTTTAAGCAGTGAAATGTTGGAATATTTAATGAGAAGTTAATGAAAAATAATAAAGTTGGATTCAATTTTGATACGTATTCAAAGGACATGTCATGTGTACATTTATTCCAGTTACTTTTGTTGGGCTTTAACATGAAGAAGGCATGCGTAATTTGGGGTAACGTGATACGGCTCAAGGATCCGCTGCGCTTTCGGAGATGTTGTCATGTCATGTCAGGCTATATTTCTTCTGAAAACATATATATTTCAAAATTAATTTTTGGAAAACTGTAGAGCATGGCTTGACCTCTAATCACAGATATATCATATCCGTCATCTTTGCCTCCAATGCTATCCTTGCAATTTGCGAAATAAAATCATTTTCTTTTTGAAGTTATTCGTATTTGCAATTTCCGTAAAATTTTAGGTTAAAGTTAAGCAATGGACGGGGTCACTGTCACTGGTGCTGGGGACAGTCCCCCAAGTCATGATGATGTGTCTTTGATGCAGGCTGAGGAAATATCGGAGGAGCAACACCCGCTAACAATCGATCTGGTAAACAAAAGCTATGGATTTTGATTTTTTTTTAAGTTGGAGTTATGTATTGGCTTGACTCATAATAACGTACATGACATGTGCTGTTATTTAGGTCTTGAAGGAGCTGTTCCGGAATCTCCCCCAAAGTGACTTGGCCCGCTGCCGACTAGTGAGCCGCCAGTGGTACAAAGAGTCCTTACCGGAGTGGATGGACACCGCCACCCTAACACTTCAACAGGGCTGGATTATCGTGGAACCGGAGGATGATGATGGAGATGGAGACCCATACAAAGTTTCACTGGGGCAGTTTCTGGACTACTGGGAAGCCTCCGAAGCGAAGCCCTTCCGAAGGTTCCACCTGGAAGATTGGAACTGTCAGGGAGCTCAACCCAGCCCCAATTTATTTGATATTGTCGGATTCTGGCAACAAGTTGGGAGCTACATAACTCGCTTACTCCTCACCAATCATCACTTCTCCGGAATTAGGGAGTTCCGGAAGGCGGTCTATCAGCTCTGCCCCAACATGAAGTACTTGAGCATAACCAACTGCAATGTCCAAGGCTCAAACTTCCTCCATAGCGATCAAGTTGGAGTATATAAGAAGCCTGGCTTCGGTGAACACCGACATCTCACCTCATTAATAGTTGGTGGCTGCTACCCGGACTCATGGCTAGATCTACTCGCCCATTTCACCTCCCTCAACTTTGTAAGATTAAGATTCGACCGCTCCCAACTGGAAACGGTCACTCGAAACTTCCTATTGGCCGTCCAAACCGTGAGGACGGAATACCCCGGGAAGCTGCCCTTAAAAGTGACCTATTTCGATAATCTAAAATATTCTGCCACTCCGGACTCCGCTGAGATCTTCCAACTCCTTTTGGAGCTCCGTCTTCCTATTCATGACTTCCGTATTCGGCTGGACAACCGGAGGGAACTTAACAGTCAATATGTGGACCTCCTTCGGGACAACTCCGAGACTATTAAGCGGATGTTTGTGGGATATTGTGGAAAATCACTCGGTCCCCAGTTCCCGGTTGGAGTGATCCTCACCAAATTGCAGTTTCTGGAGATCATCGACATCAGCTTCTTCCACGACTTGCACTTCCTGAAGAGCACGCCAAATCTGGCGGACCTTCGACATAACCACTTAACAGGTAGCCATGGCGTGCAGATCTTCACCAACACTTCCGCAGAGACGATGGCCGGCGTGAGGTTACTCAAAATGAAGAAGCTCTGTCTGGAATGCAACTTGACGGAGGATGACCTCCGGAACTTGATAAAATGGATGCCGAATGTGGAGATGGCAGCCCTCACCCTGGATGATGCCAAGTTTACTCTGGTTTGCGGGAACTGGAGGGAACTCAGAGGGCTGTTTGATTTCGGGTGGAAGTTGTCGGACAAGGGTCTGCTGGGACTAAGCAAGGACGAGGAGGAAGGGACGCTGCCCAACCTGACTCAGCTCAAACGTAATAAAATTTCATTCCTCAACAAAAGTGAAGCCGCTTGCTTTACTATTAATGCTGCGCCCAGTGGCTCACTCATTTTTATTTCTTTAGGTTTGGAGTACTTTGGAACAGAGAGCAAACACCCGACCAAGATGTCCGTGTACGACGGACTTCTCAAGTTGCCCTTCCTCAAGTCTGTAGTGCTTCCGGAACATGTACATAATATGAATTTATTTCCCTTATTCCATTTCACTAATCTTCAGTTTGCTTTTCATTCTTGACCAATAATGGGTGGGGTTGATTTTAATATAGCTTAAACTGATTCTGTTTCCAGTTAATAGGCTACGGAGAAGATCTCCGAGCAGAAGGGATACGATTGCATCAAAACTTAGATCTAAAACAATTTGTGGAGGACTGCCTTGACGGACATGACATGGCAGTGTTCAGTCCCGTTTATTATAGAATTCCGTACAGTTATATAATTCCGAACTACGGACAAAATAGACAAATAATGCGTCTACGGTGGACTTAATTCGAAGGGGCAAATGTCAAATTCAAACGTGCCTACTTTCCATACACTTACTCAAACAAAATTGTTGTAGTCACAACTCCATTATTCATATTTATTGAAGGGTAATTTTGAGCCAGCAATACAAATAAATTGATTAGATTTGATAGAATGGCCCGTTTCATAGAATGAATCATTGTCTAAATATGAAATGCAATCCCTGCTCTCTGTATGAAATGAAGGTTTTTTTTTGCAAAATTAATTGAATCTACTCAAGATGTTTTATTATGATGATGATGATGATGACCTGTTATAACTTTAAAAACCGTTTGGAATTTGCAATCCGGTTTTCACTATTTAATTGCGAGGGTTATTGAACTGTACGTGGGTTATATGTAAAACGTCAGATAGTTTGTTGATGAGCTTGACTTGACTTTCTCTGCTGTAGTGTCTTTCCAGTCTGCGTAATTTTGAAATGAAACCAACATTTTTTTAATTTTACATTTTCCGTAAGTAACAATTAAGTTGAGATAAACTTGCGGTACGAGTTTAAAGGAGGAAGGAATGTATACTGGTACTGGAGCCGGGGATGGTTCACCAAGTCATGATGATTTGTCTTTGAACGTGTCTGTGGAAATATTGGAGGAGCAAAACCCGCTAACAATCGACCTGGTAAAACAAAGCTGTTGATTTTGATGTTTTTTTCGCAATGGCTTGACTCATGTCACAACATGATTTATGCTTATTTTTTTAGAAGGTCTTGAATGAGCTATTCCGGAATCTCCCCCAAACGGACTTGGCCGGCTGCCGACTAGTGAGCCGCCAGTGGCACCAAGAGTCCTTACCGGCCTGGAGGGACACCGCCACCCTCACACTCAAGCGGGGCAAGATCCACGTGTACAGAGCTGATGCCGGAAGCTCATACAAAGTTTCCCTGGAGCAGTTTCTCCAGTACTGGAAAGCCTCTGGAGCAAAGCCCTTATTCCGGCAGTTCAATTTGGAAGATTGGAACTGTTGGGATGACCAACCTTCCACCAATCCATTTAATATTGTCCGCTTCTGGGAACAGGTTAGAAGCCTCATAACCAGGTTGCTCCTCACAAACCATCAGTTCTCCGGCTTGACCGAGTTCCGGAAGGTGATCTGCCAACTCTGCCCCAACATGAGGTACTTGAGGATAGCCAACTGCAAAGTCCAAGGCACCAACTTCCTCCGTGAAATCCAGGAGCAGACGTACAAGGAGCCTGCCTTCGGCGAGCACCTCCATCTGACCTCCCTCAGGACTCATGGCTGGATCTACTCTGCCACTTTTTCTCCCTTAACTCGGTCAGACTGGGGATGCCTTCGGATGTGGTCATCCGGAACTGGAGGAGGCTCAGAGGGCTGTTTGACTTCGGGAATGAGTTGACGGACCAAGGGCTGCTTGGAATAGGTCAGGAGGATGACGAGGAAGAAGAAGAGAGCACAACCTGACTTATCTGAAATGTAATTTAATTTTCAGCTCATCAAAATTGGATTTTACTCATAAGGAGTAAAAGTTTTACCTTTAGGAGTAAAACTACTTTGATTTTACTCCAGAGAAAAGTGACTCAACCAACCAGGAACACATTTTGTTAAGTTTGGAGTACTTTGGAACGAAGAGCCGGAAGCTGACGAAGGAGTCCGTGACCTCCGGATTCCTCAAGATAGCCTCCCTCAACACTGTGGCTCTGGAGAAAAAAGGAATTATTTGAATCAACAAATCCATTTCTGAAAAATGGTTTGATTTTAATTGAACATATGATCTGATTCATTCTATTTCCGGCCCCCCTTGATGACAAATGGAGGGGGAAGGGCACTCCGGGAGGAAGGGATTGATGTCCACCCAAATTTCGACAGTTTCGTGAAGGACTGCCTTGACCAATTATAAATGTAGTTCGGTTCAGTTTTTATTTAGATTAGCACGATTTTTTTATAAATGAGCTGTTTGTTAGCTAAATACTCTGATAGTTAAGTAAATGCACATTATGCAGTGCAGTGTTGAATTTTAATGAGAAGTCAATTAATAAAGTTAGATTAAATTTTGATTACATATTCAAATGAGGTCACCCTGTCATGATACTTTTGTTGAGAGAAGTTGGGGTGAAGCGAAACGGCTTATGTTCCGCAGTCGGAGATGTTGTCATGTCATGTCTTGATTTTTTTTTTGCTGAAAAAATATTTCAATTATTATAATTTAGTGATTTTAGTTGAATGCCTAATTTAGATTGATTTACGCAAAATTGTAGAGCGTGACCTGACCTCTATGACCTATTCTTTTAATTTCTGAAAGAAAATTTTATTTTTTTTGGAAGGCATTCATTCGTATTTGCACTTTCCATAACAATAATTGAGTTAAAACTTGAGCAATGGAGGTGGTCACCCATACCGGAGCTGGGGACAGTTCCCTAAGTCATGATGATGAGTCTCTGAAGGTCTCTGCGGGGATCTCGGGGGAAACAATCGATTTGGTAATGCAATGCTAATGATTTTGATTTTTTTTTCGGTTGGCTTGATTCATCTGACATGGCTCATGTTGCTTTTGTCATTCTGTGTTTAGGTCTTAAATGAGCTGTTCGGGAATCTCCCCCAAGCTGACTTGGCCCGCTGTCGACTAGTTTGCCGCCAGTGGTACGAGGAGTCCTTACCAGCCTGGAGGGACACCGCCACCCTCACAATTCATGGGGGCAGGATCTACGTGGACAAAGCGGATCCCTTTACCTTATACGAAGTTTCACTGGAGGAGCTTCTCCAGCACTGGGAAGCATCCGGAGGGAAGCCATTATTCCGGCGGTTTGTCCTGGAGCACTGGCATGGCTCGCTGTGGCTGGAACCATTTCAGATTGTCCGTTTCTGGGAGCAAGTTGGCAGCCACATAAGCCAGTTGACCTTCATTATCCATGAGTTCTCCGGCTTGAGTGAGTTCCGGAAGGTGGTCTACCAGCTCTGTCCCAACATGAAACATTTGGAAATGACCAGCTGCACCGTTGGAGGAACAGACTTCTTCAATGAAGACCTGCAGGAGCGGGTGTACGAGGAGCCTGCCTTCGGTGAGCACCGGCATCTCACCTCCCTCAGGATTCATGACTGCAACCCGGACTCTTGGCTGGATCTCCTCTCCCATTTCACCTCCCTCGAGTCCGTCGGGGTGGAGGATGAGGACCTTCCCAACTTCCTGTTGGCAGTCCGGATGGTGAGAGGAAACAAGCCTTGGAGGCTGCCATTGTCGGAGTTCCATCCCCCACTGGCACTCACCAACGGATCGGAGTCCGTTCAAGTGTTCCAACTTGTGCGGGAGCTCCATGTCCCTCTGCATGAGCTTAGGATTGAAATGGATCCAGGGCTGAACCTTTCCAACCGGCTCCAGGAAGTCCTCCACGAGCACTCCCAAACCATTAGGCAGATGACGGTGGTCTACACGGGAGATCGACATGGTCCCCAGTTCCCGTTTGGGGCGGAACTCAACAATTTGCTCAGGCTGGATATCAATAACGTCGAATTCTGCAACGACCTCCATTTCCTGAGGAACACGCCCAATCTGAGGGACCTTCGACTTGCTCGCTTTCGCAGTTACAGTGGACTCCAGCTCTTCGCCAACACTTTGGAGGAGGAGATGACCAATGTGAGCCTACCCCAAATGAGGAAGCTCCGTCTGGATTGCCCCATGACTGTGGAGGACCTCAGGAGGCTCCAACAATGGATGCCGAATTTGGAGATGGCGGCCCTCATCCTGGATGATAGGAAGCTCTCCCGGGTCTGCCAGAACTGGAGGAAGCTCAGAGGGCTGTTTGACATCGGATCTGGGTTGACGGACCAAGGGCTACTTGGAATAGATCAGGGTCAGGAGGATCAACCCCGGCCCAACCTGACTGAAAATAATTGTGAAGTGACTTGCTTTTTACTATGAACGCTGCTCATTCCCCTTTAAAAAACAAATTAGGTTTGGAGTTCTTCGGAACATGGAGCCTCCACTTGACGAAGGAGTCAGTCACGTCCGGATTTCTGAAGATGTCCTCCCTCAAAACTGTATCAATCCAGATGGAGGTACACAATTTAACTTACCTCCATCCATCCATCCATCATATCATCAAACCGTTAACTCTGAAACTGATTTGAATAATAAAAATGCATGATTTCATTCATTCATTTAGTCCCCCCTGATGAAGACTGGAGGGGGAAGGGCACTCCGGGAGGAAGGGGTCAGTTTCAACCCCAATTTTAACGACTTTGTCAAGAGCTGCCTCAGCCAATAAATTAGTGCAGTCCAGTTCATTTTCATGGATCTTTTGATTATCCTTGAAAAATTGTATCCACTTTACTAAATCATTTAAACTAATTAGGTATATGATGTACATTACAAATGAGCCACTTGTCCAAAAATGCGTTGACATTATATACAAATTGAGAATAAATTACAATTAATTAAAGTCAATCAGGTCGAGTTTCCTTCCAGACAAAAACCTGGACCAACATTATAACCTTTATTCCAACTAAAGATTAACCTTGAATTTTTTAATTATGTAAATTTATTTATTGAGGTCCCAATTCCCTTCTGCATATATTATTATTATGCTGTTCCACACGCGCCATAGCTGTCCTTTACAATGGAGTTGATTGACAAGCACCTCCCAATATTTAAGTTTTCACAAACTTGTTTTTCTTTTTGTTGCGCAAACGGAGAAAGACTAAAAAAGCTGGTTATTTATTTTGCGGTGAAAGCCGCAGATTTTTTTACGGGGATAAAAATAATTAAAATCACATTCCATCAAAATATTTTCCATTCCATTTCCAAAAAACTTGACCTTGAGATTTGCGGTTGCACGCACACATATTGTTGTTGGATCCCACCCCAGGAGTAGAGAGCCAGTATATAAGTTGCGCCAAAATTCCCAGACTTCATCATCATCAGTTTTAGTTTCACTTTCTCTCTGGAATAGTTAGTTACAGTATCAAAACTGAAAAAAAATACCTCCAATAAATAAAATGAATAAAACCGTAGCCTTCGTTTTCCTGGCGATCTTCGCCCTCCTGGCCATGTCCGCCACCAGCGACGCCGCCCAAAAGGACACCAGTAAGTCCCTACACAACCTAACCATTTTACAAAATTTTGCTAGAAAAAGAAATATTTTTTTTTAATATTTTTTTTCCAGAATTTTTCTTCCGTCCCAAGCCATGGATCCCGATCAATCTCCCGATTCCGCAGTCCCCCGCGGCCGCCCCTCCACCAGCACCCGCTGAATCCCCCGCTCCGGCCCCGGCCCCTGCTCCAGCACCCGCACCAGAAACTTAAACTAAAAACATGTATTACCGATGCAAATAAATTAAAGTTCAAAGTTATATCCCAATTTTATTTGCTCCTTCGTTAAAAAAAAATTCCCATCAAATCTGATCTAACATTCGACTCGTTTTTGTCCTAACGTAATGGGATTGAACAGGTGGCAGGTGGATTCTCACGCTGAGACAGATCATCATCATCCCAACCCTCCGCATTCCATTTGCCTTTCGTGTAAATTCTGCCAAAAAAAAACTCATCTCTCTAAAAAAAAGTTTAGTCATATCTTCAACTTCATCCACCAACTCATTCCACTTCTCTACTCATTTGCCTAAATCTCAAAACCTTTTCATGCTCAACCCGATCATCTTCTCATCTCTCGATCCCAAGCCATTCCACATTGCACACCTGATCATACAGAAAAAATCTGTTTGTTTATCTTACTTACCAAAAAAAAACAGTCCTTCCTTGCTTGTGTGAAGTAAGTGATTTCTGTTGGGCTGAGATCTGATCTGATCATGTATGACTCAAACTATTTGACAAAGAAAGAAAATGATCATGATCATCATCTCATCCACTTTTCCTGATTAGTAAAGTAACTAGATTTTTTTCTTTCTTTTTGGATACATCATCATCTCATCTTCATCCCCATCTCATTTGCTAATGCTTAAAATGTTTACCTTAAATATTTTCAAGTGAAAAAGAAAATGTGCATGAGAGACTCACAAAGAGAATCAAATCTCATCTTCGTCATCTCAAATGGAAGGGTAGTCAAGTCAAGTCCGTGAGCAAACAAAGTAAAAGAGGTTGGTTTAGTTGTTAAGACTTTAAATGGTAAACCAAAAACCAAGTTGGGTATTAGCATGAACAGCTATCATCATCACCATCATCATCAGCCTGTTCCTGTATCCATCCATCCATCCCTTTCTACAAAATTTTCACAGTTCAACTTAACCATGCTCAAGCTTATTCCTCCCTACTCCCTTCCTCTCTCATTGTCAGAGCTCATTGCATTGTTGAGGGGAAAGAGACTTGGGAAGAAGGTAACAATCGGATTTGGACTCAGTTGCTTCTCAGCTCTTGCCGTGAAAGCATAAAACTAATTTTTCTTGGAGTTGCCCAGTGAGTCCCTTCAAGTTTGAGTTCAAATTGGAAATTGAGTTGGATTCAAGCCTAAAACAAACTTTTTAAGAAGACGCTGAATCAAAATTAAAGCAGATTCTCTGAAATCTTAAGTACTTGAGGATAAACGTTTGGAATTTAAAGTTTTTGAAGATTATGGATCAAGTGTCAACTATCTTGTTTGAGTGTTGAGCTGGCCATATTTGTGGATATTTTTGGTACATTTGTTTGATCGGGGAACATTTTGTTG
>JAQIWX010001314.1:0-10739 GCA_034696785.1 Lepidocyrtus cyaneus
TATGCAGATTTGTATCTTAATTAGGATTTCGTTCTTGTTCAGTTTGCTCTGTTGGACTATGCATGGGTATCTTGATATCATCCGGGAGATCCTCGTAATTTGGAGGCGGATCTAAATTCACAGGGATGGTTGAAATGACATGAGGATACCGTCCCATGGTGGAAGTCCTATTGTTATTACTATCATAGTGAGAGGGGAGACCGTTAAGGGGGGAGGGTGTGGGTGGTCTCCTTCTGTGATACATGCATGTTAAGAACAGTAGTACCGGGATAAGGAGGAGGAGCAGTCCTGTCATCCCCATCATTGCCAGGTATTCGAATTTCGTCCAGATACAAGTATCTACATATTTGATCAGAGCAGATATGAAAATTAAATGGAAAACGACAAGACAAATTGGTTAGTAATTAGTAACTGAGCCCATTTAAGTGATTAGTTTTTACCGCTTTGATACGATGCTACATCACAAAAATGTTCACTCTCATCATTCACACAATTTAGACCGCAGTTTGAAACTCCGTTGCATCGTAAATCGTCTGGGATGCATCGCACATGGCTATTTTCAAGTTCCTCTTCTGATGAATGATCATCATTTTTATTGCAGGAGCACTGAGTCGTCCCTTCTGGGCAAGTTGTTATATCTAAAAACAAATAATTACCATCAATTTACTTTGTTAACAAAAATTAATAATAATAATTGTTAATTCAACAAAGAATGTTACCGTCATAGTCGTAATAAACATTTAGCAGAAGATCCGCCCTTGACCCTGTCCAGTTTCCTTGAAGGCGGATGCACACATCATTATTATTCGCTTGCATACACTCTGCTTTCACGGTTTTGGGGTAATATGAGACTGCCTTTTGTTCCCACTCGCAGGATTTCGTTATCGTTCTGTCCCCTTCATATCTTGCCGTAGTGGCCTCGTCTTCGCCGCTGGGAGAGTCGGAATGCTGTTGTAACAAAAGAAGCATTAATTAAATTCTTCTGAATTTAGGACAATGTGTAGCTATTTTACTCATTTACTTACATGAGTGACTTTGATGGACGCATTATCCAACAGCTCCATCCCTAAAAGGCCCACACTTATCCCTACGAGATTCTTCGAAACTATCGCAATCTCTGGGGAAATCGTTACCCAATAGTCGCATCCGTCCAAACCTTGTTTTGATGCAGATGTCAGGTGAAGAATGCCTTGAGGAGTTACCTCACTTAACTGAATCATTTTGGAATATGGTTCAGCCGAATCTAGTAGGCAAATAGGTAAATTAATCCGATGGGAAAAATGCAATAACGAAGTGAGGAAAAGCGGAAATGTTAATATGCAAATGAGAGCTCACCTATAGTTCCGGCAATAAAGACGAGAAGAATAGCTACGTTCACCAGTTTCGATTCCATTTCAGCACAAACAAACCCAACCAATTCAGCAATGCAATCCAAGGCATTTATGAACTACTGCAAATTGCAGAAAAAAATGTGGCGGTCTAGTAACTGCGGAGAATGCTTGCAGGCTCCCCAAAAACGCCTCTGCCTATACTACTATCCACCTTGACCATGATCAGGATCATATATAGGTAGCTATTGTTCTCCTCAAAAGTGAAGCCCAAGAGGAGACCACCACCGAGATAAAAAAATAAATTACTTAATCCGATCTTTGGACTAAAAAAGCTTAATTGTACCTTTTGGCTTGGCAGTGGTGGGAACATTAACATGTGCAAAATGACAAGGTGTGGTATATCACACACATGTTTGGACAGAACAGTCAGCGAAAAAAAAACTGATCCTAGAGTCCGCGTTGAGCAAGGGAGATTAGTCTTATCTGTAGTTATTTTGTGTGCCTGCACTACTTTGTAGTGTAGTAGGCAAATAGTAAAGCCATTTTTGATAAGCTTTACTCTTGGCATTGATGTGATGATGATGTTGCATTGTCCGGTGAAGTATTTTTCGTAACTTTCCATGCTACCTTCCGCAAATTTTCCCATAATTATCGATGCATATTTGTCATAATGTTATCGCAGACTTGCCTACAGAGCCTTTGACCCCATTCCCTCGACTCAATTTCGATTTCGCTTGTTAAATCAATCATCAAACTATTTTTTAATTGTTAATGGTTTAATAAGGTAACTTTCTCAGCTCACATTACAAAAATATCTTATACAATTACACAGTTTTTACATCTATTTTCCATAAGTATGTAAATTACATACATAATTGCGCTGATAAAATTCTTTTAAACTCGCCAGCTACGCTACACTCCACTGCACATGTCACTTGAAAATTACATAACTAGCTACAATCATCAAAAGCACATTAACCACACTGAGGGAAGTAGCTTTGGCCATGATTCCGGCTCCACCTGAGTCAGAATCCGTCCCGCTCCTGGCAGATTTCTCCGTTGAGATGGTAGATCTTTCGCAACTGGGTGTGACAATTGTCGAGGAATAATCAAAAGAGGAAGTGGAACCCGGACAAACCTTTTCTGACTCGTCATCCACACAGCCCATTCCACAATTTGGGTTGCCGTTGCAAGTTAACTCCTTCGGAATACATCTGGAGTTGCAGGGACACACGAAAGAAGTTTTCTCAGGGCAACCCGACCCTTCATCGGTGTAGAGAGTTGCCACCAGATCGGCACCGGAAAGGACCCATCTTCCTTCCGGAATCAGGACGATTTGATTTGCGCGGATGTCTTTAAGCTCGTTCCGGTTCTGTTGGGATGATGCAGTCGCGTTCAGCTTCCAAGTTTCGGTTCTGATTTTCGTGGGGTCGCTCTAAACGTCAATCAACATTCAATTCACAATTTTAATTTAGTAGTCTTTAGTTGAAAACCATCATTTAGTTTTTTGCTAGCTCACTCACGTAAACAATCTTAAGCCGATCCTCCCCCTTATCGTCACATAGCTGCATTGCCAACAGCTCCAAACTCACTTTATGTGAATTCGACGGGGGTTCCACGTTGACCACTACTATCGTGCTGGAGGAGTCTATAACTATTCTCGCATTTGAGTTGGTTGCACTCAGCGTATATTCCTCTATACAAAATTCACAAATGGTAAATTAAGTTAAAATTATGTATCAATTCTCCCCAAACCAAATTCACATTTTCAATACTTTATGTTTATCACTCTTCTTACTAGTTGGCGCAGACCCCTCATGGGATTGCATGGAATACGATGAGGAGCTCACATTTGCAAAGACATTGAGCAGGACTATAACCGTCCAGCAGAGACAGGTCCCACTTGTGATTAAAATGCAGTTCCTCCAGTTAGCCATGGTCTTCATCGTCAATGCCTTCCAGAGAAAAAAAAAATATTTAAAAAAATAATTCGCCCACTTTCGATTTGACCTGCAAACTTTAGTCACTTTACTTCTTTGTAAACAAACCACAATTTACTCACATGTTACATCTGCATATTATAATGTAGTTCTTCCTTCTACTTTTGCACTCCTCGTGCGTGCCACGCAGAATGAATAACAAACTCCAACTGCGAAATTGATGATGACAAATTTGACTCTCGATGAATGACTGTCTGTTACTACTTTATTCAAGATCACGATTCTAAATGGATGATTGCATGGACACCTCTTTCCATCCTCTGGTTGAGCTGCTCTGGATTAAATTGAACAAAAAATCTGAAATCTATTCTCTTTCTCCTCCCAGTCAAATCCCAACCCAACCAAGAAGCTCCTCCAAAGACAAACGGGACGGAATCAGGACAGGAAATTATTTTGCCAGCTTCCTTTTATTTTTTGAAAGAGTGCCAAGCACAATCCAATCTAACATTCAAATAAGATCAAAAATGTTCAGAAAAAATAACCCTCGAAAGAAATCAAATCAGGTTAGAGAAAAATCAAAGTTTAAAAGGGCGACAAGAACATCACATCAGCACCATCTCAGCTCTCATTTTTAAATGGAAATGAGAGGAGGATGAGCTTGATCACTGTTTGGAAAACAACATTAAATCATTAAATTAAATGAGAGGAGTTAGTGAAAAAAAATGGAGCAGAGAACGAAACTGAAATGAATGGAGTGAGAAAGATGGAATGCCAGATACAATCTACTCTGACAATGTGCTTGTCTGTCAAACTGCAACAAAATTTGTGCGTTTGCAGGAAAAGCCTTTCGTGAAAAAACTTGGTCGAGAAGAGAATGAATGTACTACATATTGATGTAATTGATGATGGTGATAGGAACATGACGTGGGCATTAGCTCATCGGGGATATCAGAGGATGGATAAAGGAGGCTGGCAGACAAGGACAAAGCTTTTGTGTGAGAGAGAAAATTACTTTGCTTTTTGAGCTTCAGAGTGGTGGAAGAAGACCAGAAGAAGAGACCAAAACTCTTTTGCAAAACCATGCTTTCCTTGCCACAGTTTTCCCCTCTGTAATAATAATGGTTAAATTCTAATTCTAGTGAAATCGGCAAAAATTCTTTTGCGGTTGAGCAAGAAGATTTTGGTAATGGTAGGAATGATGATGATGAATATGATGGTGGTATATGGTAGGGCTGAAGTGGAACTGGCAATTTTAAACTTTTTTTAAGTGTGAAAAATTTACTTGCAAAAATTAATGACAATGATTTGGAATACGTTTCTGTTGTACTTTCCTAAATGCTTTTGGATGGATCCGTGATACTTAACTTACAAATATATACCAATAATATATCACGTCACGTAAGGCTTATCTTATCTGTCCATTAGTGAAATGGGAGGGCTGCAGCAACAGCAAATATGGCATCTGGCTTGGCTGGGTTGCGATTCTCTGTTGGGGTGGTATGGTATATTGATGGTATGATTGGAAACTGTAAAATGAAGTGGAATAGATGAGATAATTAGACGAGAAAATGAATTGGGTGGGATGCAGTCAAGTCCCTCCTTATCTGTAATTGTGGCATGTGTTTAGTTTCACAATAGCTATTTATAGGGATATTTTATGTTACGTGCAAAGAGAAGAGAAAGTAGAAATTTTCCAGCAAAATCGCCCTGCATAAATTAGCTAAAAAGTCAACATTTAAGCCAAGTTATATACCATTTTGAACTAGATTGTTCAGCTTGGAAATTACTAAAAGCTAAACGTTTTCATAATAATAAATATTTTCAGCACATTCCATAATCGATTTTCATTTTATTTATAACAAACAACAGTTTGTTAATTATGCTATAAAAGTAATAATTTCACTTTACATGATATCTGTACAATTAAAGGGTAATCGAGCACGCTGCACTGCATGCATAGCTATAACAAGTCTTGTGAATATTTTTACCCTAAAAAGTAGCTAGTTATATGATACGGCAAATTTGTAGGTACATTATTTTCTTCAGTTTGTTTACACTTACATAAGTATGTGTAAAATCTATTTGTTTTCAGTATCACAGTTTGAATTTGAATTGTTGTTTATTTCTCTCACTGCATCGACCCCAACCTCAGTACTGTATTCTATTGAGTCGGAATTCGGCTCTGGTTTCTCTTCTTCCACGGCATCCCTTTTGCATGAACACTTTAAACTTTCTTCGCTTTCTTCTGGGGTGGCTTCATCAAGTTGCCCCTCCATTGCAACTGCCTGGCAGAAACAAGGTGGCGGCACTTTGATATCGTGAACCTCTTCGTAGGTTGGTGGAAGATCCTAGGGATCAATCATCAGAATTAGTTAGTTTAAAATTAATTAGTTTAGTTTAGTATGGTTATTTTTTTGTAACTTTTTGTTTACATTTATGGGATCATCCCGAGTATATTCGCCTCTCATATCGGCCATTCTGGTCTGAGCCAATCGAATCAATCTCTCCCTTTCCAACGCCACATTCCTCCGATGGAACAAAGCGAATACTATAGCTGTCGGGGTGATAATGAATAGAACCGCTATGGCCAAGCTTGTCAGCACGTAATTCCAAGTTAAGCATAATGCTAAAAAAATAACATGATTTAAATTACTACACAAAACATTTCCAGAACGGTAAAAATCATGGTTTGCAACTTCCCCCAACTTACTTTGGCAATTGGAGCAGTACACCTGCGGGTGACACACCTCATTCTTCTCGTCAAAATTTATATCCAGTCCACAGCTTGGATTCCCATCACAGACAAGCCTATTATGAACGCACCTTGACCGACCCCCAGTCGCGGACTTTTTCCCAGTGAGGGAAAGTATATCCGAAATTGGATTGAGTGAGACTTGCTGACGGTAACCGGATCCACCTCCACCAGTGCTGTACTCCGAGCAGCATCTGGAGGGACACAATTCCCCTCTGCAGTCAAAGTAATCCTTGGGACAGCTACTGGAATCCGATAACTCTTTATAAATGTTGATGGTGATGGTAGCTCTGGCTCGGGCATTGATATGATGATGATCACTTGATTTTGTTAGGATGTCGTGGGTTATGGAAACTTCCTCAAGGTTATCTAGTACTCTCTTTGCTCTCACGTTTATCAAATTATTGTTGTAGTGGTGTCGCTGGCTGTTCTCTTTGTCTTCATCATCGTCCTCCTTTGAGTCCTCAGGGATCGTTGTTGGGCAATCCCAGTCCGACTTGCCAGTCCCATGATCTAAATAAATTTTCCCTTGCCCAGAGAAGTCACAGTCTTTGAGGTGAACAGCGATCCGGAAATTTTGGGATTTGGCCTCTTCTCCCAATCTAAATCGGAAGACTTTTGAGTCAGACGATAACGGTAATGAATAATTCGGATTGGCTTCATTTAATATAACAGGTCCTTCTCCTCCTGGAGGGGAAGAGGGTGAGGGCGATGTTGAGCTGGGGCCATCCTCCTCGCCCTCAAGAATACTGTTGTTTACTTCATATAGTAATTCAGCGATGGATTTCGTGTCCCCGTTTTGCACATTATTAGCAAACAGCAGTATGCAAAATAAAATGGCCACTGCTCCAGTTGCGGTTTTTGAGATCTTTGAGAACACTTGAAGAGATTTTGAGGCACCCATGTAAAATGAATAAAAAATACGAAGAAGGATGATATAAAAAAAATAACTGATTCCGAAATGGGCAACGATGTCAATGTGATCTTGGCCGGAAAACTGGAAAATCGTCAATACTCTCAGTTAAGTAAACGGCATTTCAACGGAAAAGTATTGGGAACTTTTTAAACTGTCCATTTGAAACCTGTTTCAAAGCAAAGAAAGTCATTCAAATCAAATGACTTGCTATTTTTTAAGTTATGTAGTAGATGCAGTGGGGACAGTAGTGAAACGTCTGGAAACACAAAACGCAAAAAAAGAAGAAAATTCCAGTGGATCGGTCATCATCGGTGCAAATGGCTGCACTTGAATAAACTTGAATTAGCTTATGTATGACCTTTGTCTGCGGACATACTACTTACCTGTACATACGTACCTGTATGTGGAATGCCTAAGCTACTTGACTAACAAATCTACTCTTTAATCTTACCATGTTTCATGTTAAAATTAATAACCACGTACAAAACAGAGTACTATTTAATACTATATCTCCGTTATCAATGTAATTACTGTCGTAAATTACTTCATTCCTCCATTCTCGCCGCTGGCAAATAAACGCTAATTAATACAGTCAATAAAAAAGCGTGGGTGGACTAGGTAGATGGGCCATGGAAGGAAAGGTGCATGTAAAGCGGACCGTGTCAAAACCAAGTATATAAAAAAGCTCTCCAACTCGAACGTAGGAAGATAATTAAATTCAGTAAATATTTTTTTTGCTGGAATACGGTGTCTTGTCCGCTATATGCATGTGATGTGATATGACGAGATATTGTCATTGATTAAAATAGATAATAAAAAATGCTGATGAAGATGACAGTGTTGAACATAGGAAGTAATGACAAGTGATTTAAATAAAGTGATATAGGTACCTAAATAGTTACGCAGATCCCGGTAGGTTAATTTGCACCTTTATGTAAACGGTTATTCTTTTATATACAAACTAGGTTAAGGTATTTGTTTTTGAACTTATTGAACTAGTTATATACAAAACGAGTCCCCCTTCCACCTCCCTGTCTGTTGCCGTTTGACGCGGGTCTCCCTAATGATAAGCAACATGCCATGTCGGTGGGATGGCTTAAATTCTGCATAATTGAAATGGATATCTTGTGTGTATCCGTGTAGTTTGTAACGTTGAACATTCCGAAAGCTTCTGAACTCGACTTTAATAAGAAAAAATTGTTCACTCATACCTAAGTCAAGTCTAAATGATAAACCCGAAAACATTCAAACGCTAACGATGAGATGAATATCGATTAAAATTTCATTTTATTATACGTTGTCAATTTACGTAAATATAAACAAATACATAATTTGTATTCACTATGAAAATTCATCTAAAACATGCATTCATTGATTAAGCGCAAAGTATTGATTTTTACAATTTTAATATTCAGCTCACAGTCAGGTCATTTCATCGCATGAAATTGTAGATTTCATTGTAGATTTGTACATGTAATAAAACATTATACGCTAACTAAACGGATATTTAAAATAAAAAGTAACATCAAATAATGCATGCATTTAGTAATGTATGATTAGCTAATCTTACATTAGTATCAATATATGTACATCTATATAAAAGTCGATTCTAAACATTAAACGTGTGACATCAAATGACTATATTGACTACAAAAGGGTCACAAGATTTGTTTTATATATAAATTAAAAAATATATACAGATTTAATTTGTTTGTGTGGTGGTGTAGCTAAAATAATTTGAACAAAACGTTACTGAAATAAAATATATAATAATTCTTCTAAAAAGTCACACTTCAATATGGGACAATTTTTGCTGTTGTATTTTGCTGTTTAGCCCCCTCTCCATCGGAGATCCTTTCGTAAGCATTCTCCCCCATCTCCACTTTGTCGACCCCAGTCTGTAGGGATTTGGCATCCAGCCTTAGCTCCAGCCCAGGGATTTTGTTCATAACCCAGAGGATGATATAGGTGACCACAAACGACCAAGCCAATCCAGCCAGTCCACCCGCCAACTGCTTTGGAACTTGTATCCAATTCCCGTCCAGCCACCCCCCTTCTATTTGGGTCCCATCCATCGAGGCCATATGGCGATCCGCAAAAATTCCCGTTAGAATTGTTCCTGTGAAAACAATCAAACTGGTAAATAACTTGTTTGGAATGTGACGCAAATCTAAATATTGAGGTTTCCAATTGACGTAATGCTAATAATATGTTGTTTTGTTTTGTCCTCGTACCAACTAAACCGCAAACACCATGGACTGCCGCAACATCCAGAGCATCGTCCACTCCAATGATCTCTTTGATTCCGATTGCCCAATGGCACGTCAACGCCCCCACGATTCCGAAAATCACCGCGGCCCAAGGAGAGATGAAACCACTTGCGGGGGTTATGCTCACCAAGCCTGCTACAGCGCCGAAGCAGAAGCTCAAAGCGGAAAACGTTCTGTGTCGATGGTAGTCACAGAGAGCCCAAGTCATCCCTCCGACGGAACCGGATAGATTTGTCACGAAGATGACCATTGCGGAACGTCGGTTTGCACCGATGACGGAGCCTCCGTTGAAACTATTCAAATGAAATGATGATGGGGCAACTAAACTTTCATGCATTCTACTTTTTGCTATGTAAGGAGTAAGGATAAGGCTTATCGTGTAATTGTTTTTTATGGGCTTACCCAAACCATCCGAACCAAATTAAAGAAGTGCCCAACATCATTTGGATCATGTTATGCGGTCTGTAGTCCTTCATGCGAGCATCCCTCTCCCCCAAAATATGTGCATAAGCGATGGCAGCAGCTCCGGCGGCAATGTGAACTGGAGTTCCTCCAGCAAAGTCCAACACTCCCCAAGTCTTCATCCATCCATTCTCCGCCCATGTCCAATATGCAAGGAAGTCGTAGACAAAGGTCGTCCAAAAGAACATGAACACGATGGTAGGAAGAAATCTTCCTCTGTCAGCTGTCGCCCCGAGAACCAATGCTGGAGTGATTCCAGCAAGCATTTGCTGATACAGACAAAAGACTATTTCCGGAACAGCAGGGTTGCTGGGATTCACACCGCACTCTATTCCAATGAGACCGATACGATCAAAGTTTCCAATGAATGGGCTACCGGTGGGGCTGAATGCGAGGGTGTAGCCGATGAAGAACCACTGGAATAAAAAAAAACGATTTGCATAAAAATATTCATTTAGTTTGAAATATTTTTTTTGTATGTGTCGTTTCGAATGTCGAAGATAACCCACCTGGAAGGAAACAACCGCCAGTGACCAAATACACAGGACAATCAGAGAGAGTGCAGTGGGCAGCCTTGCCATTCCAGAGTAAAAGAATCCTATCCCCGGCACCATTAGCCAGACCAAGGCGGAACAGGTTATTGTCCAAGTAACATCCCCCGGGTTGAAGTAGGAGACTTCACTGCATCCAGTCATGTTTGTAGGTGATAGCGTCATGGTGCTGGCTTCGGAAGTCATGCTGAGCATTAAATTCAGTTCAGAAAATATTGTCCACGGTACTGTATCACTTTTAAAATTTTCTAAGCTCACTTTCCCTTTTGTTACGGGAAATAGCTTCTAAAACTTTCACTCTGAAAAATAAATGACGAGACGAGCATAATTTTTGAGCTTCCTCTTATGATGCTGCCCACTTGTTAAACTTGGCCTTCAAGATGTAACCTGTTTTCTGTTCCCAAAAGTCACTATTTTTCTGACGAGTGAATAAAGACAGAATTGGATTCGGTTTGGTTGCCACTTTTTCTTTAGCTCTTCTCACAATCAGTCAAGACATTTCAGTGTACTTTGGTTT
>JAQIWX010001315.1:0-10736 GCA_034696785.1 Lepidocyrtus cyaneus
AAAACTGAAACTTGAACAAAGACGGAAACATGAAACATGAAACAAAAGGCATATTCTAAATCCAAATTACATTAACAGTACGGGAAACGTCTCTGGTTATGGATGCAGCAGTCATGCTGGCCTCTGTAGACGTCTGCTTTATGCAATCTGCCTGATGTGAACCAAAGTTGGTGACGAGTGAATGATAAAAGACATGCAAAAATATGTCTGGATCAAAGCAGAAAGAAAGAACAAAGTCGAGAGTGAAAAAACATGAAAGTGGCAAGAGAAGCTAAAATTATCATCGTCTCGTCCTCGACTTTGCCATCATAACTTTTTCATCTTCCCTCCCCAGTCTCCGTCTGCATCTTGTCTTTTGAGTAAACTTTAACTTTACCCGTGTCTTCCCACAAATGAATACATATTACACGCCTGCCTACCTGTTCCACAACCAACGTCGTTTTAAAATAGAGCTCAGACATTTTTCTCATAAAAAAATGAATGGAATGACTAAAACTGTGTAACAATATGCTCATCTATACTTATGTCAGGTTGTGTCATCGCTTAGTCAAAAAGCACACAGCCAGAGTCAGGTAATGTCTGCAGCCCTGACGAATGATTGTTATGATGACTAGGATGATGATCGTCTTTAGTTGCATTTCTTACTCACACTCACACTGAATGCTGTAAGCAAACTTCACACGAATTTTAAAAGTCTAATTTTTTTTTACCGAAGTTACATATTTAATGCATTTCATACAGACAAAAAGAAACAACACCTGCTACAGTCTCACTCCAGAATTGTGCTGGATTTTTTCTCTATGAATAGAAATAATATGAAAAAGGGAATTTCAATATCTTCCCTCTACATGTACATATTGATACCCGACAAATATGTATGTATTTCTATTCTTATGATTACATATTTTAAGTAAAGTTTTCTTGTTTCGGTTTCCATCAAACTTTTCTGTTTTTTTTTTGCAGCGGGACATGAAAAACCTTTCTCTTCCATCTTTCTTCACATCTTCTTTCCCTTTACAATATGATCGCAGCGATAGGAAGTGAAAGGAAAGGGGAGCACAGGTTGTCAACTGTATCATCTAACGTGAAATAGTTTTTGCGGTGGTGTACGTATTTCTTTACACATGAGAGATATAGGTAAGAAAATATGTATTCATTCCGAATTCCTCTACAAAACCATGCTGCAGTATTCATTTATTTCATTTTCATATTTGTTTCCCGCAGCCTAGAATATGAAGAAAAAAGTTGACAAAAAACTCCTTTTGGTGGAGAAAGCTTCCTGGGAAAACCAAAAATGGTGTAATAATAATAAAAGGAGGAACATTTTTGAAAGGCGACAGATGTGGTAGTGGTAAGGTATTTCATCATATGTTTGCTGAAAGGGACTTGCCTGCTTCCATTCTGGCTTGATGGAATGAAATGAAGGAAAATTGAGGCATAGAAAGCATGAGACATTATATAATGCTTTGATTTGACTTTGATGTTTGAAAATTTTGTCTGACTGGGAAAAGAAATGTAAATAGGGGACGATGAAACCATCTCTGGGGAAAGGTAACTTTCACGAAGCCATCTGAAAAGCCGCTAATTCAAATCAAATAGAGGAAGCAGGGACACGGGGAGGCTGTATAGTTGAAAATGTATTTAGACAAGCTAAAATTTTCTTTTTTCTTCAGAAATTTAAAGTTAAAGTTATATCAGACTAACGTAAATATACAAATTGATCATCAAATGTTCCAGCGCTTTGTTTGTTTATTGAGATGATCAAACTGTAGTTACCTATCTATGTACGTATTTACCTTTTCATGACATGTGACTTGATCGTGACTCTGTCCACTTTGGCTTACTTCCATTCGGTTAGTTTGTGGTAGGAGGATTCATGGGAGTCCGCGATTACAAGATCAGTAACTAGCAACTTTGATTACGCAATACTAATCCATGAGTTCCTCTCTGTTTATTTTCCTATGATTTTTTTTGCTTTGCTTCAGAAATTACCATGTGGTTGCGTTGCTGCGGAGCAAAAACTGTTAGGTGTAGAGTAGACAGGATTATTTTTGCAATAAATCATCTTCGCCAGCTATATAATTTACAACTGTGGACCAACGATCAATGTTCATTTTCTTTGTAAAGATGCAACAAAGAAGATATAAAACCCCAAATCTTTTTTCAAACGTAAGGCCACAATCGTTTATTGTTGTGACAGGAAAAATGAAACGATTGGGATGAATGCTAAAATACCGAAAATAAATGCTTCCATTTTCTATTCATTGAAATAAAAAGTGATAGTATTAACGGAGAAGTAAAAACCTTCTACTGGGTAAAGACCACATGTTCCATCCTATCTCATATCATATCCTTATCTTGATCCACAATGTACCTTCTGGCTTCTTCGGCAAATGAAATGAGCAAAAACGCCTTTCCCTTGCTTTTCACTGAAGAAACCGAACCATCCAACTCCAATATCTGTGTGGTTAGTTTCTGCACACTTTTTTATCTTCATGTATTTAGCTAAGAATAAACCACTATGAAAAATAACCAAACAGTTTTTGGTTGCGAAAACACATAAAATTATTATATCCTCCTTTTTCACTTTCCCGATATATATAAATTTCTCCTCCTCCATCCCTCTGCTTCTGTCGCTGACGTCTATTCTCGCTTTTATTTATCTGCAATGGATCCGCCACGCTCTCATTTCTACAACATAAACATAGCATGTGTGTGTACGTTTTACGAGAATTTTGTCGTTTTTTTTTTCTCCTTCTCGAACATTTGAAACCAGCGAAACTGAACATCGTTCCCCGTTTCATCTTATCACCGTCATCAGTTATGAGATAAGATATGGGGAAAATGTAAGCTTTTTTTAAAGTTTATGCAAAGAGCTTTCATAGTTCATGCCATTATGGTTTGGGAAGGGTATATACCCATGGATAAATGCTATTTCAACGGCGAGGATGTGGTGGTGGTGGCGTTGGATGGAGGTGATGCGTTGCATCAAGCCCACTGTTCTATTTCATCGGCAAGAAATATTCCTTCCTGCCAAAATCACTTTTACTGGTTGAGTCGTCGGAACGTTTATTTCAAACTAGAAATTCCGAAAACGCCAAGCGCATAGACTTATCCTACGATGGTCATAGTCATATTGGGACAGTTGATAGTTTACTTCCACCACCACCATGCCAGTGAAAACATGAATCTCCAGCGAAATGAAAGTGTTGAGTAACATTACACAGACTCTCAACAAAGCGTCATTTGATTGAGCAGAAGAAAAAAAGGAAACTTTCCGCATTATTCATTGTACTTTGTAACGGTTTTTTTTGTTTAGCTTAAAAACATAAATCGTTAACGGAAAATTGTTTATGTTACAAAGGTCAGTGTGGATTGGATTGGGCATGATTTGGTTTAGTGGTTTGGTTATGTAAAACAAAAGTGATTCGTGATTCAGTGCAGAGTAAAGTCCATGATATCTTGGAAGGACGGTTCTATCATTTCTGCCATTCGTTTTCGGCCCGCTGCTGGGGATAAAAGCATTTAGTTTCACGGGAGGTGGGAATCGTGAGGACTTCTAGTGCGGTGCAAATTTTATTTTATTGACAGTGACCACTCAACATAATTATGAATTAGGAAGCTTCAAATTTCGATCTAAATATTTGTCGTTGTATAAAATTAGTTTTGGCTCGACCAGTGTCTCTGTTTGATAATGTGCTTCCCATGAAAAAATTAATAGCAATCCAAATGCCATCAACAATGACCTTAGTAAGTGGAAGAATGGCAGCTCAACGTCAGCCTACAGAGTCCATCCGTGTCCGGTATACAAGTGGCCCCAGAAAGCACACAAAGCCGGGCCACGTTGTCACCTTCAACAGTCAGAAAAGTTATGCATCCAACACCTCAAAGGACTCCAGTGATGAAGAAGAATATGAGTACTTTAATGGGAAGAGAGTCCCCGGAAAGAGCTCTTCCCCGCCGGATGTAGATCGGCAAAACTTCGATGTAATCAAAACCCTTCACGAAGGGAAATTCTCCAAAATCCTTTTAGCCAAGCTGGATGGGAACTCTCTGAGCAAGGAGCGGATGGTGTTGAAAGCCGTGGAAAAGCAGAGTGCTTCAAGTGTCCACATGTTCTACAGAGAGATGGACTACAACTATTTGCTAAGTCCTCATGAGAATGTGGTCACCTCGTATAATGTGGTGTTGAGGTGGAAAAATTATTACATATTTGCACAAGAATACGCCCCGGTAGGGGACTTGGGAAAGTACTTGAAGAAGTTTGGGGCACTTAACGAAGCAAAGATAAAGTCGGTTGCGAGACAGCTCTCCTCCGCATTGGATTTCATTCACGGACTCAATCTAGTTCATCAAGCGGTTTTGCCAGAAAACATTCTCGTGTTTAATAGGGAATGCACCCTTGTGAAATTATCAGACTTTTGTGGGATGAGACCATCCGGAACTCTAGTGATGAAGGGGAGTCTGGATAATAGCGTTGAGGATGATGATGGCCAACAACTATCCTCCACGCTGTTGGCCTACACCCCACCCGAAATTTGTACCAAATTACCCCAAGAGAAATACCATGTTCATCCGAGCATTGATGTCTGGGCTGTAGGGATCATCATTTGGGCTTGTCTCAGTGGGACTGGTCAGGGTCCTTGGCAATCCGCAGATATGTTGAGGGACCCCTGCTTTCGTCAGTTTTATGAGTGGGCGAAGAAAAAGTCTTTGAAAGTGCCGGATGCCTTCCAACCTCTCAGCACCCGCCTGCTCAGGCTGATCAAGAGGCTATTGGAGCCCAAGCCGGAGAAGAGATGCAAGGCAAGGGAAGTTCTCAAGTACCTGAAGGATGACTGGTTGAGCTCCGTATCTTGCAAAAATACTGCCGCTGTATTAAGCAAACTGGGGATGTCGAGGAGTGAGTCATGCACCTTTGGAAGTAGCGGAACACTCGGGACTGGAGGGGGCTTTGGGAGGGTCAACAGCTACAGGAATACGAGAAGGGGGTCAGTTTGTCCAAGAGCCAAATCCGAAATTCGTCGCGTGACCAAGCGCCAGGAGAGTAATAGCAGTGGAAACAACAACAGCAGCAACCTCACCAGTAGCCCAAGACCGAGCAGCAAACTGCCACAGGGAGGATCCTCCCAGCAGGGAGCCAACAAGGGAGCAGAGAATAATAACCCCAGTGCTTTGAGTAGCTTTAAGATGTCCTGTGTTTTAGAAACCACCAGGGTGGTGCCGTTGAGCACGAGTAAGTCAGCTTCATGCATTGTCCAGCCACCGCCATCCCCCATTTCACCATCCAGATCGGCGGCGACCCCACTAACGACACAAAAAAGTCTGTAAAAATAAATTCTGTAATAGTTTTAAGCAGGAAATGAGTCATTTACGGTTCCATTTACTTATTCGCACTTGGTTAAGAATTTATGTATTGCCATTTAAAAAAATAGGTACGGGAAGTAGGGTGGTCGATTATGGTGTTTGTAGGTACGTATTTTCCAGAGATACATTACATTTTTGGCTAACCACCGAAGTTGATTAGTTTATGACGGACGCTAATTTTTTTTGGAGTGGTTGGTAATGAAAATCCATATTCGGTCCTTGATAGGAGAGAAAGCATTGGCGTCAAGAATTTTAAGCACACACCCAGACAACAATAAACATTCGGTGATAAATGATGCGGTAAACATACGCTGGCAGGGGGAATATTTTTAGACATTCTTACAACTCATGGCAAAACACGAAGATCCTTTTTCGTAATTCGAAACCTTTCTTGGAATCCTGAAATTGCGTTGCTCAGAAAAGCTCTCCCAATATCGTCATATTGCAACCGTCGTTCGCTGCATAATCCATGGAGCATGCAGACACAATTAAGATTAGGAAGAGGGCTACTTAAAATTTGCAAATTAGCTTTCCATTTCTTACTATTATGGCTTTATTTACGAGCACTTACCCCTTCTTATTTAAAGAAGATTGTCTGATTGAGTGGATTTCCAGGGGAAATCTGTTGAAACAAAGTTCTCCTTTTCGGTAGCCCGTAATATGCTCGTTAAGCTCTTGTTTGTTTTTACTTCTCAAAAACAAGGGACCAAATAGATCTGCTGATGTTTTTGAAAATATTCCAATTTCATGTTTGGACATACTCCTTTCTGATAATTTAGGAGGAAACAGTTATTTATAAATATTATCTTCACATAAAATTTTATTGAGGTAGGACGAAAAGAAGTGGAGGCGAGACGAAAGGGATTTCTGCTTGTTAACGTCAACACATATCATTCGTGCATATTATTACATCACGCCATTTTGCAACCTCTTCAATCATTCTTGGAGCTTGGAATTGGAAATGGTTTTTTACGTTTCAAAAAATGTTTCTCTCTTTCCCATCTGAAATACTAGCCAAGCTCGACATATGCACAAAGTTATACCAAAGTTCTAAAGCGTAATTTTTTATGTTCAGCATTTAAAAAAACTAATCATGTGCCGAGTTAGCAGAGACATCAAATTTTAGGATGCGTTGCCGCAACTGCTTAATTTGAAAAACTTATAGTGAGGGCGGTGGTGGATGGTGGTTGTCAGTTAAAATTGGTAGAGCTACATAGCTTGTGATATGAGGACCTTTCGGTGGGAAGTTTATTTTGGGGTAGGATCGCTGATGAATCTGTCTGGTTTTCTTTTTCAGCATAAGTCCATTTATAAGTCTTCGCAAAGATTCTCCATCTTTATGTTTATGTTGGGAGAGCCATCAAACATAGATTTCAAAATCCATCATGTTCTGATGACGACTGGGTAAGATGGGTATAGGCTGAATTTTCAGTAAAAACTGTTTAGATTGCCTCCTGCCAAGCGGAACACCGTATATCTGTTGTCTGTTTTCGTGGAAGCTTTCATTTTTTTGAAATGATGCAGATGATTTTCTTTTGATTTTTTGAAACAAAAACAAGCTCTAGTTTACTAGTTTCTTTTAGGTTTTTCTTTCCTCGTAAAATTAGTTTTTACGAATCGGATATTAGAAAAAAGTAGCCTTTGTAGGCTGTATAAAAAAGAAATGTAGAAAAGGAGAGGATGGCATGATACAGAATGGTGGTGGTGGTTTGGTCAGAGTTGTAAATTTGTAAACGTAGATTTAGGTTTATTTACATTTCCAACTTTATTGAACGTAAGCAATGAAGTCATATTATTAGGAAACTGCTTGCTCGCTCGCTGACAATTTGACCTTGTTCAAGAAGAAAAACTAAGTTTGTGCGTATGGATTTTTATGCAACTCGAGTTGAGAAACTGTGAGCATCGAACAATTTTTATATATGAGGCTACTAGCAAACTAAGGTACATACATATTTATAATTATAATCGTCACTACATGTAAAAGTAAACTGCAAGGAGATTGTGACATAATAATAGATGCATAAATAACTAAACTACCTATGAATATCTGCATACTCATTCAAAATAATTAAAAAATAATATTTATAATTAGATAATTAAAGCTGTTAGGTTTAAGTTTAAACGTGGTTAATTTACTGTGTAAACTTTGACATACTTTTAGTTTAGTGTACCTGAATGAAGTTTCCAAGTTATGATTGGTACAGTTATTTTCTGACCTTATTTGGGTGCTGTGTCTGCTAAAGTATTTTTTTCCAGTGTTATTTGTAATCCGGAATTTGACTCAAAATTATTCATGTTGTTGACGATGAAGAATGCATGATTTCTGAAGTTGATATGATCTGGTCTGAACTGACACAATAATATTAGGTAATCCCGAGGGTATTCTTAATATGTTACTTCCTTACGCGTTGGTATTGTAAATTGGGCAAGTACAGACATTTTTAAGGTAGTCTTAAGTTAAAAGGTTATTTAGATAGGTCGGTAAGTGTGATGCAATTTCCCTGTTTTTGTAATGTTTTTCTTGGCTTGTGAAAATATGTGAATGATATGATCGGAGCATGGATGAGTGTTAATAATTTAAATTTATTAGTTTTAAGTAGTTCTAATGAAATTCTCAATGACAAAGTTGAAAGTATGTCTGACTACTGTACTTATTTCAGATATTTTAGTGTAGTACGTAAACGCAAATGAAAATGTTAGCTTTTTATTTGAAAATATTTTGTGAAAATATTTGGGTTGGAAGGATACACTTTTGGATTATGGGGCGCGGTTATGGCTGGTAGTGTTGGGATGGTGTGAAGTTTGGAGCGACGGATGAGGACGATGATTGATGCTAGAGCGTCAGTATTATAATATTAATAGAGACCCTGAGCTTAGAGACTGTGAATGTAATATCGATATCGGTAGAAGTATGGATAAAATATAATTTGTATTTGGAAGGAAAGCCGTGGGTTGTTGGTACTTGATAAAGAAAAGGAAAATAAAACGGGTGTTGAATGAAAAATCAAGGTGAACCTGTGCGTGTCTCGGAGGAGAAAGGAAATTATTGCTTCAAAAACTTTCATTTTTTACCTTCAGTCATATTGGTCTACAATGTTGAGAAAGCTAATCCAATGCAGATTATGCATTTTTTGCTCGTTTTATTTTATATTATGAATTCGACAAACTCATACTCAGATTTATTGCAATTTGCATTTGCAAGTATATTTAGCATTTTTTATTCATCTGAATCAAAATTCAATGCCAAAGCCCATTCGACATGCACTTCTCATCCAATCCAACTCTTCAAATCACATCGGATCTCACCCTGTAATAGCAGGATTTATTGGCTGGCATTGGCAAGAACACTTTTTAGTGTAAGGTCATCATCGTCATATGCAAGAAGCTATTTTATAAGGTGACGCATCCTCAATCGAGGAAAAGTAATAAATGAAAAATATGTTTTCTAATTGTTAAATATTTTTGTTCGAAGAAAGGTAAACAACCAAGAAACTAGAGTATTGATTGAAAAATGGTGTAAACATTTTAAAATATTTTGAATATTTTTATGAGGATTTTTTATTGACTGTGAAAAAATGAGAAGCAAAAGGGCACCAAATGGCAGAGTCCTGTACTTCGCACTTGGTACTTACACGTGGAGAACAGTACCTGACATCTCGCCCTTATTTACGAAAAATGGGCTGTATATTTTCAAGTAATATCAGAAAACGCAACAAATGACCTGACACGAATTCATACTTCAATCAGTAATCATTATACAGCCAATGGCCATCCTCCAGAAAAGTGATCAATTTTCCAAGAAATGACGAATAATGTGCTTATTGTGCTGCTTGTTGTTATTGTTTACCACAATAAGTGTTTAGTTATCTGATGATCATGTTATCCATTTTTTTGCGGTACATAACGCAAATTTTACGTTTTTCCTTGTTGTGGCAGGCAGACCTGTGCTTCAGACCAGACTTGACTTCATTACATCGCACTTTTCCCCAGAACAAGTAGCAAATTGAATATACTAATCGAGATATTGACTATTCCTCATTCCGAGAGAATAGTTGTACTTTAGTACTTTGCACTATATTTTATTTACATATACAGTACAACTTTAATTTTAAAGTCCATTCCATATGTTTATATTCCCGTTGTCGGTCATGCTCTTTTTGCGAGCGTCATGATGATCATGACGATGATTATGATTTGATGGTGGTGTGGTGCGGTGGCGAGCGTGACTCGAGAAATCCATTATATTCAATATTCCGAGCTTTTAAATTAAAACATTTTCCATCCCACTTTTCTTACAAACATTTTAAAATACACTATATCTTTATTCGAAAAATAAATAGGCTTATTATAACATGTCATATTGAACGCAGATGCTTTTGGCTTACTGCCACAAAACTTCCTTTTCCCCCATTTTAAAATTATGCTAATAACATGAATGCCCTCATATATCAGCAGCCTCCCTCGTAGGACTTTTCATAATTTTGCTGTAAATGATTCCTCCAAAATAAAAGTCCCGTTCGCCCCAGAGATTATAATCACAACTAAACTTCTTTGTACCCCTCCTATCTCCATTTCTTCAAAAAAGAGCAAGGAAATGAGAGAATCGGCGAAAAGTTTAAATTTTCTAAAAGTGATCTCCGATCCCGCGCTTCATATCGCAAAATTTCCAAGATCCCAATTTATATGCGTGTAATTTCCAAAGTCATTTGAAATTCTACAGTGAGCAAATAAAATCCTCCTGCTGCATGGGAAAAAACTGTGGCTCGTAATAGGATTAACAAATGGAGCGAAACTTACTTATATAAGTTATGTATAAAATGTAGAGGTAATATGGAAATCTCAATCTGCACACTCATTCCACTTTTCACTAGTTTTCACGGGCAGAAAAAGTATCCCCTTCCAATAAAACGGAAAGTAGATTTAAAAAAAATAGGGAGCAAATGGTTTTAGTGTCAACTCAAAACGTATTGGCTCGAAAAATGAAAACTTTTTAGCAAGGAAAGTATTATTATTATACATTTCCTATTTATTTTTTTCTCAATTTATTTCTCCCCTTCATATATCAATTGCATAACGAATAACGATATAAATATTGCATGATAGTGAGCGAGGTGGAGATGCTATTGGAGCTGGAGCGAGTACGCAATCTAGAAAAAAAAAATGAAATGACCAACTTTCCACAGAGCTCTCCTGTATACAGAGGTTTGCAATGAGCCATTTTTAGATGAAAGATGCAGATGAAAGATGATGGTGTGATTTTCAAAGATGAAAAGATGAGATGATAGATGAATCAGAGTTTCAAAAGCTAAAAGATGAAGATGATAGATGAATTAATTTTTTTAAAGATGAAAAGATGAGATGAAGATGAG
>JAQIWX010001316.1:0-10735 GCA_034696785.1 Lepidocyrtus cyaneus
AGAACGAGAATCAATTGCCAAACCAGAACGAGAATCAATTGCCAAACCAGTACGAGAATCAATTGCCAAACCAGAACGAGAATCAATTGCCAAACCAGTACGAGAATCGATTGCCAAACCAGAACGAGAATCAATTGCCAAACCAGAACGAGAATCAATTGCCAAACCAGTACGAGAATCAATTGCCAAACCAGAACGAGAATCAATTGCCAAACCAGTACGAGAATCAAAGGCGAAACTAGAACGAGAATCCATTGCCAAACCAGATCGAGAATCAATTGCCAAGGCAGATCGAGAATCAATTGCCAAACCAGTACGAGAATCAATTGCCAAACCAGAACGAGAATCAATTGCCAAACCAAAACGAGAATGAATTGTCAATGCAGCACGAGAACCTGTTGTCGAATCGGAACAAGAATCCAGTGTGTGTTCCAGCAAATGAAGATATAAGTATGTAAGTATAAAAGCTGAAATGCAAAACGGATCTGGTTCCCCAGGCCCTGGTCTACTGGATTTTCTCTTTCGACTGACACCATCCATATATCACATATTGCTTCCAACTGTACAACAATATCTCGCAAAAATTCTTAGTGAAACTACTCCTATGCTGTATTGTAAAACCCAAGAGAAATAAAAGCCATTATATAAATTCAGGATTTCCATAACTGGCTGCATTATTGCACACAATATATAAGCACATATTCTCTAGCGAAATATTTCATGCAGAAATGGCAGTCATTTTTTCTGCTTTGTCTTTGACTTTTATCTATCCTTCCATTATCTCTTTTAGTACAAACATCAAACCATACCAAGCATCGTATCGCATCACACCATACCATCATCATCAAACCATGAGAGTCCCTTGTGAATGGAGAAAGAATGCACTTGTGGAGGAGCGAGAAAAAGGTAATGCTATCGCTCTGAGCTTTCCTTCTGAGCCTTTTGCGTACGTTAGCCTGGTGAAAGGCACGCAGTTTTTCTATACATTTTTTCTCAAGGATCCACTCTCATTTCACAGCATCATCATCTGCCTCACTCCTATCTTTCCCACTCAATATGATATTTTTCGCTTGTCTCATCAGAAAAGGATAGGGAGCGGAGAGTGGAAGTCCTTGTTAAACTTGTTTCAGAACAAGGCAACTACTTGCTTCTCTCCTTTCTCCGTTTTCATGAACTCGCTCTGTGAGAAAGCTGCTTCTTCAAAGGTTTTTACTTAAACACAATGAATGATATGTAGTATAAACTGTGGGGAAGTCGGAGGAGTGGATCTAAAACGGCTTAGGAAATTGTGTTCACCACCACCGCCACCAACCACGAACTCACTCACTATTACCATCATGGTCATCATCATCCTCATGACACTTTAGTCTCTTCTGCTCTTTCACGCACACCGACCCATCCAACTAACAAGGAAAAGGAGAAAAGCTCACACTAGCAGCACATACATTTTACACAATCCATTACATGGACTCATTCACTCCTGTTGACGGCGCACGGTTTTCCACGAGTTTCCCCTCACGAGCGAACACCACCAAGAAAAAGGCATTTTCCCGTTTCATTCGGAAAGATCGGCGGCGACTGGGCTCCTCCAGGAGGAAAAATCTAACATGTCTTTTTTGTAGCCTAAAGCTTTCTGCTCACACAAGTCGGTAGGCATAGGCATTTCCCGATTACTTTTCTTTCTCTTTCTCACTCTCACATTTACTTTTCCCCAAACTTGTTCTGTGTAGTACTCCTCATATATGCATGATACGATAGAATAGAATATATGAATGTGGATGTGTGGATATGATTATAGTGATGAGGAAAGGAGGAGGAGGAGGACGAGCGATAGTGACGACGACGTTAGTGGTGGTGGTGGAGGTAGCGGCGGTCGTATAGTATAGTGACGATGATAACATAGCAATGTGAGTGGAAAGGGGGAGAGAGTTGACTCGTTCCGAGATGGAAATTTTTGCTCCTCTTTTTATCATATCCAAAATGTATGTCTAAGTATGAAGGAAGTAGTACGTATAGTAAAACATTGGAGAGAAAAAAAGAACAAGTCAATCTATCAATTCGATTTCCATAGCTGTTTTCTTTCACTTCCCTACTTTTTTCCCTCTCTCCTCAAACGGAACTCTTGTACATATGATCATTTTCATATACTAATCGTAATCGTAATGGATCTAACGCGTTCTAGGTGGAAGATCTGTTTTTCACACTCTTTTTCGCACTACCTTCTTACCTTCTTTTCCTCTTCTCCCAACTTGAACCATATTCTTCCGACTGCACATGTATCCCTCCCCCAGTCAAGTCGCTCGTAGTTTATCTTATGAAGAAAAAGTCGGAATTGAGTTGGTGCTAGATGAATAATATCCCTTTGTACAGTTTGGAGCCTATATAGGATAGAAAAGGAGGATCAATGGGGAGTTCGAGAAGCATATACTAGATTTGGCGAATAAACCACCACCACACTCAAAAGCACTATCTAATCTGTCTGTGCAAAATATATAGAGACACAGATAGAAACAAGCAGTCAGTCAACTGTTTAAAATGCTTTATTAAATGTAAATAAACCTCATTTTTTCTCCTTCTTCTCTTTCTACTTTCAACACTTGTGCTTAGACTCCTCAACCTTCTTTTTTCCAAAACTTTTTTTGCTGAAGCTCCTCTCGTTCTCGTCGTTGCCTATATTACATGATTATTATTATTTTCTGCAGTATTATAATATAAAGTTTTTTTTGCTTGGGTGCAAAAGAAAGTGATAAAGTGCAATTGTGTGAGAGGAGGATAATGGAAGGGTAATAAAAAAAATATTTCATTCTTCGATTTCACTGTTTGCATTCTTGTGTCATTATTACATATACATTTTTTATTCCCGTCTTGAGTTTCGCATCGGAGGTTGTTATTGTAGAATATTAAATCACTCTGTGAATAATGTTTAAATGTCATTAAATAATTCATGTTTAAGAGAAGCCCATGAGCAGTGCTAATAGCTCAAATTTTATTTTCTGGGCAAGCAAGAAAGAAACAATTACAAACAAATCTTATTCTCTGTGTCAAGCCTCAGTTTTTTCCTCCTTTTCTGGTGAGAAGTGTGTGACTCCGAGCATGAGCCCATAAAAATATAAAATGTAAATGATTCCGAGAATGAGACGTGACAAGTGGTAATTTGATCTCCTTAAACTCATGTCCCTGTCAAACTAGTGGTGCAGTCTTATGGAACAGTGATAGTGATATTACGTAGCTGGTTGTTGTGTGGTGCTCTTGCTAGTCTCAGATTTGCACTCGCGGAGAGGAATTCACCTGTAAAAATATTTTAATTGGTCTGGATGGTGGTAAGTGACAAGAAACAATGGTAATTATCCAATTTATATTTGCTATGAAAGGTGAGGATTTAGAAGGACATGTTTGCATGAAAGCATAATAATATACAAAAGGAAACAAAGCAAACATATGCACCAATCAAGTGAAGGACATTGTCAAGCAATCATGCAAAGGAATATTCATGCTGCTACTCCTCCTAACTAAAACAATATGCATGGGACATGGGAGGAAGGCATAAATTACGGAGTTATTAAGATTCTAAACTTTTCAAGATGGGACAATTTTGTTTTCGTATCAGTTTGGACTGCCGTTCCTTGTGGATTTTTGGCAGTGCGTAACAAGTTGCTTGAAGATAACTTCTGATTCAATGTAGCTCATGCTTATACATGCAGTGGCGTGATTTATTGTGAAGTACAAGAAGTTAATGTGCATCTGGCAAGAAAATTCAGAATTTTTTTTACATATTTTAGATTGGTTTTAACATTTTAAAATAACAAAATGGAGATTTTGACATTCCGTATAATGAAATAAGGACAGGAAGATATTTTTTTGTTTTTTCAAAAAATAAATCATAGAATTTTTCTAAGAAATTTCAAGCGACATGGTACACATAGATGTAGTAGTGGAAAAATTGCAGTGCATCGGTATATATGTACCTAATTGAAATGCAGCAGAAGAAAAAGGATTTTGTTCTTTATAAGTGATTTAGCAATGTTTGACCACATGGCTACTGACCTCTATATAACAGCAGCTTGGAGCATGACGCATTTATTGAGTTAGGCACTGGCTCTTTAGCCATCCAGTCCAGATCATCTTTTGTTTGGTTTGTTTGACTAGCACTCGCTCCCACGAAACCAAACCGATTGGGAATATCTTGAAGTTGAATCCTTGCGTCTTGCATACATTCTATTGATGATAGCAAGAAATTATTGAGAGCTCCACTTGAGTTTAGCTGTGATAATGACATTTTATGCCAAAGTGTAGTAGTAGGCTGCTCCCCGCATGCATCCGGGAAATGGCATGAAAAACCTCAGAGACTGCTGAGTACTTTGTAAATAGCATCTCACAAGTTTATTCGTCTTTACTTAAACGTGAAACTGCATGGATTGCACAATATTTTGTTACTGCCACATGAAAATGAACTTTTCCAATAAGATGTTTAGTCATACTGGATAATCGTGTTTTTGCAGAATTCTTCCCAATCTTGAATGTAAGCCGTATCTTCCAGTTTACTAACAGTATTGCAACACAACACACCCAAAAAATCAAACCTTTGATGTAATTTCGTAAATTGGCGTTCTTGCAACCTGTTGTAACGCGAATAGAAAATATCAAAATGTGGACACAGTCAGGTACTTTTATATGCAGAGATGGAAGGATCCAGCTGAAAAGCTAAGTATGCTGTGGACAATCGTTTCGTCACGTGGTATGCTCACTTTGTTTTAAATTGATTAGATTTTTTTGCATGAGCTTACAAATCATGTATCCGAATCGGGTATGAATATGTTGGAAATGGTTTTGAAATAGATGACAAAGGAACGTGAAATGGGCCAAAGAGCTCAGAAGGGAGTGGAAGACAGTTCAAGATCCAAAAGTAAAACTAAATCAAGCAATGAGAAAATAATCACCACTAGTGATATCGAGTCATCCGAGGCTATCAGTAGCGCCGGCGTCAGTCTGGGTGGGAAGAAGATTGAGACTAGCAGGACGACGCAGAAGAACAATGGTTCACCGGAACCAGGTGGGGGCAAGAGACAATCTGGGGGTGGGAGGGGAAGCAAGTTTAGTCATGGGGAAGAATCTAGTCGCTCTTTAAACGGCCATCAACAACCAGCTCAGCAGAATAACCGGAATCGATGTCGCTGCTGGTGCTGTTGTTGTACCTGCTCATGTCTGTCAGCATTGAAGGGAAAGGAGGTTCCCGAACCCCCCGAATCTGATCCTGTCTGTGATGCTGATGCATTGTACGTAAATCAAAATGACAACAAATTATGTCGCTCAGCTCCCAGATTTAATTCATGCATGCATCATTCATTAATTGGAACTTATTTTTCACAGGCCATCGCTAGAGGAGATTAGGACTTGGGGCGAGTCTTTCGATAAACTAATGAGGTGTCCAGGGGGTAGGAAAGTATTCCGTGATTTCCTCAAATGTGAATACAGTGAAGAGAACATTCTCTTTTGGCTGGCTTGCGAAGAGCTAAAAAAGGAATCTCGACCTGAGACTATTGAGGAAAAGGCTAGGCTAATCTATGAGGACTACATATCCATCCTCTCTCCGAAAGAGGTACTTTCCCCATTCCAGCTCTTTCTTGTATGAGTAATAACGGAATTGAATTCATAAATAATTAATTAACTCTTCATTTGTTTTTACCAAAAGGTGAGCTTGGACTCACGGGTCCGAGAAATAGTAAATCAAAACATGGTGGATCCGAACCCGCACACTTTCGATGAAGCACAAATGCAAATCTACACTCTCATGCACCGTGACTCGTATCCCCGTTTTGTGAATTCATCACTGTACAAACAACTAGCCCAGCTCAATGCTAACAACACTCAACCATCGTCACCAACCGGGACGGATCAGCACCGAGGGTCTACGGTGTCCAATACGGCCTCAAGAAAGCAATCTATTGCGACATAAAGGGTTATTACGATAAATTAAATCTTATTATAAGAACCTAATTATACCACGCTACTATACATAGGGACTAGTACAGCAAAAAATAACTACCTAATACCTCTACATTTATGATAGACATTACATACCTACGACCTATAATTTACCATGTACATTTACCTTTAATTAATACCTACACGATAATCTACCGTATTTATGCAATATTTATTAAGTCAATACTAATTAAATGTGTATAACGATAAAGATACGATCAGGTGACAAAGGCAACTCGCTAAACCTCCCACAAAACCTCTAACCAATACTACCCGCCATGTCACCCCGAAAAAACTTTCATCATAACTAGCCTTCGCATCGCAAGTACTCATCAAGTTGAATTTTTTTTGGCACGGTAAATATAATTGTAGAAAAAAAACGTGATCTTACCAAATATTTGTATATAATTGTACCAGTTAATTTTTACCCCCTCCCCCCAAAAAAAATTTAACAAGATTTTTTTCAATTAAGTTGTTTTCTTCAACTTCATTCTTTGAAATCGCCTTACTCATATAACGAGTCGAAGTATTTTAGAACGCTTTTCATCTAGACAAAAATTGAGGATACCATGCCATGAGGTTAGTCTCAAGTGCCAAAAAAGGGCTACTAACGTTTATAGTATTATTATTAGACTTACACGTAGGTAGGTAATGTGCTGGTATACTTTTCAAACTTAATTACCCAATAACTAGTGACTAATTATCAATTACACTGTTACGCAGTTTATATGTATTAGTACCTATCTACCTAGCCAATGTTGCTTCTGTGGGGTGTTTCCTGTTTTCTTTCGATATGTTACTGTGCATTCCGCTCTTAGATATTTTTTCCTAACTTCCACTTCATCCTTCTTGCATTTGCAAAAACATAAACTAATTCTTCAAATGCTAGTCAGGCCAACTAAGCCAGGTCGGTGGTATTTTAGCAGCATCTTAAAAATTAACCCTAAACTTGCAGCATTCTCCCCTCATGATTCTTCCCGTGTGATGATGATGATGGCGGTGAGGGCAATATTATATGGCCATGTTGAGCATACAGGGATATTATAAATTAGGCAACACTTTTTATCTACCTAGCTTAATTATATAGACGGAGGCGACTGTCCGTGGAATGCAACTTTTGTAAATATTGTATATGTATTGCAATTACCCAATACGCTATCTAAATGTTATACATTAAAACAAACTATCAAGATGTGCGAAAGCCGTGTGTAATTATATATACCTAACTAACGTAAGATAAGATTTTTTGCAAGGTTCTACTTGTATTTATTTTTACGGAAAACCAAAAAAAAACATGTTGTTTGAGTTGTTATTTTCATTGTAATCAAAATGCTTTCCACAACATTCCGATTTTTATATACGAACATGTATACGCAACAAAAGGATATAAGTTTAGTCAGTTGGTGGGAACGTTTATTTTTAACATTACATTGGTAAATTGGTGGGAACGTTTTTGTTTAGATTCCAGTAACTAAAATTTGGAATTTTTTCTATATGACAGCAGTATTAATAATTTTACTTTTTACTTACGTATGAATTAGTTATAATACAAAATATCGTAAACTCTCTTCTTTAACTGTCGATCAGTATTCGAAGATTATTGAAATGTGATGTTCTAATTGTAAGATATGTAGTTTTCGCTTCTTTTTTAACTTCTCTGAACTCTTAATTAGGTATTAATGGTTAAATGTATTTTGTAATGTGCTGAGATGGAAGAAGTAATGTGTATTTTATCTGTGTCTATCATTAGCTTTTACAAAAAGAAACTGTTGAGTCTTCATGAATTACTTAAAGGTGTCTGCTAAATGCGAATGCTTTCTATGTGTAAAGATGTTTTGTACTTGCTTCAAATCATTTAGTTTTGCGCTGCTAGCTCTTCAAAATGCTTCCTTAACTGTAGCTTCATTCCAGTTTTAACATTGTCAGCTTGCCTTTTTGCTTGCCTCTCCAGAAGCGTTTTTTATTGACAAAAAGGTACAATAAAAAAGGAAAACATTTTTCTTTAAACAAAGAATTTCAGCAAGGTAAAAAATACACGCAACAATGAAAAGAAAACGCAGAATTTATGGATGACTTTCTTCTAGTTCACTTTCACCAAAAATCAAACAATCCTCTTTAACTCGTTACAAAGCGTTGTTACAATAATGAAATATATATGTCAATCCTATAGTTATACTTAAGTATAAGAATTGGAACAACAATCCAATCGTATAAGGCCGCAATGGTGCAATCTTACATTTTAAAATGGTCTCCCGAACATAGGACCGCTTTCTTATGGATTATGAGTTATTACAATTAGACCAGGGAAAAAATAGTTTTCAATGGTATCTTATGATAGTGACATGTAAAATTGGAAAACTGATTTGATTCAAACTTCTACTATGAACCTGTGAACTTACAAAGAGTATGAAAATTCTTTCTTAACTTGTGATCATGCTTTATTAAATTGTTACTTCCGCTTTCGTTCGATCCCCGTCTGTCAAAATCCATTTCTTTTGATAATGTTAGATGGGTACTATCGTGAAACTCCTCGTGGTATAAATAAAAAATAATTAATTAGTATATAGTGAAGTATTGTTTACTTTTAAGCTAAACGTATGCAACGGATATCGGATGCGGACAAGACACTTAAACGGCTTTGTTATGCTTTCGCCATGAAATAAATTACAATAGTCTCTCCTCTGGCTGGCGGGAGGAGTAAGCTATCTATCTAGCCTATAAGTAAGTCATTAACAAACTTAACGAAGTTAGGCAATTTGGGCAAAATGATGTGGCGAAAGCATTACTCAGCAGCAAAGGAAAAATCTCATTTTATTTAAGAGAAAAAAACTTGTAAATACAAACGTAAACAATCAATGTTTCTAACAAATTTTTAAATACCTACCTTACTATTTACCTTATCAATCATATTACATTATGGTGGCAAAACTGTATTACCTAACTTATCAAATCAAACCAAAAATCAATCAGTTTTAGATGATAATGTTTTGTAGCTAGCTGTCTGGGTATTTATATACTATGCATACAATCTATGCTGGTTCCTACAAAATATTAGGTAGAAATTACTTTAGAGTAAAATGTAATTACTTAACCGATTTAAAATTCCTAAAAATATTGAGTCAGTAACTTTAGGTAAAATACACACTTTTTGGTAGCCAGTTGATTGAACGGTTGACATTCATTAGAAGATAAGCTAGTTAATAGGATGATTTAATCGTAAGGAGTAAGTAGAGGGTGACATACATAATATGCGATAAAGACGGTAGATATTTTTCATTTCTTTCCATTTTTCATTTTAAATGCGCATGACAATGCATCTCACAAACAGTGCAGTGCAGAAGGTTTCACTAATCAAATGAAGAAGTCCAGAGAAATGTCTGACTTTGTTCAGCAGAAAAATATTGATTTTGCCAGATTACATTACGACTAGAAGAGAAAATAAACAATAGAAAATTATTATTTCCAATTTCTAATGTCATATAATAATTAGATGTATAATGTATAAAGGTAAGATAATTATTAATTAAGGAAAAATACTGTTAAAACATAACCTTTACTAACTTTGTCTAGGTTAAGGTAAGTCTACTACTTACATAAGTACAACGTATAAGGACAACCATTAGATGCGAAGTTAACAATTTACTAAACTACCGAGTTAAGTTTAAAAAAGGTGAAATGAAACAACCACGCTAACAACACCTGTTGAAAAACCAGAAATGTATAACAATGAAAAATAAAAACTATTGTATCGGAAAAAGTACTACAAAAAATTGAAAATGCTTCAAGGATACAAAAGTACTTATAAAAGGAATAAAATTTTAAAACAGTATTGAACAAGAAGAGATTGACTAGAAAGGGCAAACCGCATCTTTTTATTTTTGACCAATGATTTATGATTATTAATTTAAATTATGAATTTTGGATCATTGCATAATAGACCAACATGACAGTGACACATTGCCCCACAGATGTTTCATTTCGGAGCCACTTGTGCAGCAACAGAGGGTTAACAATGGCGACTGACAATGATGATGATGGTGCATGGCTGTAAGAATGTGTTCATTTTGAAATATGAATTAAAAATTAAAAAATATGCGATTTAATTTTTAATGACAATGGCTGGACAAACGGACAAACATGCATTAATCATTTTAGCTGCGGTTATGGAACGGAGTTTTCAAGGTTCTCTTGTCATCCATCGCAAGTATAAAACGGCCGGGATGAATTTCAATTTTCATACAAACCAAAAGTTTACCTCTGGAAAACCGGTTTTGGAAAGAAGTCCAAAAATGAAAATTCAACTTTTGCTCATACTCCCGGCATTTTGCTGGGCGTTGAGTGACCCAAGAAGCTTTGCCAAGGTGCAGGTTCTTCGGTTGTCTCAACGATCTGCTGACGATCCGAGTTCATTCTACCGAGTTTACGTGAACACACCCGAGGAAAAGCTGAAGCTGAATTTGCGTTCACCCAGCCACTCCATCTTCACTCCTTCTTTCCAATTCCTGGAAGCTTCCAACAACCCAGTTAGCGGTGAGGCCGAATTTCATGATGCCACTCCAAAAAAGAGCGAGCTGGAAAGGATTGAAAGTAACTTCTTTACCGGGTCCGATTCCGCAGTGTCCATGAAGCTTAACGAAGATGACAGGTCGTACCAGATGAATGGCCGCATCAGCGATATGTCCATCGTCCACCGTGGAAATAATCTACACGAAATCGTACGACAGGTGCCTGAAGAATCTGGCCGCTCTGATTA
>JAQIWX010001317.1:0-10720 GCA_034696785.1 Lepidocyrtus cyaneus
ATTCCAGCCCAAGATTCGAAAACGCATTTACATAGAAGTGAATTAACTATTGGAAGGGCGGTTGTCAAGTGACTTTGATCCTATTTAAGTATTTTGCTCATTGTTAAATGATTCCCTTCAATCAGCCAGTCTCAGTTATTAATATATTTGATTCATTAAGCGAAATTCTAGCTTGGGCTTAACTAACCCATATGTTTGGCATGGGCGTGTTGGGTTTGAAAAATTCTTTGCAATTGTGCTTGTAGATATATTTTGTATTGTAGAAATAAAGAAGAATATACTCGTATGTTAAGGATGAGTGGCTTATTGAAGCTGACTAGATGAATTTGGCTGCTTAATGAAATCGTCTGGCTAGAATAGACACATCTCTCTACTCACATCACAGTCACTGGAGAATTCGATGAATGCACGATAACGACAATTGGCGGATGATCATCGGGATGATGTAATAACGTGTATTTTTGGCAGTTATGCCAGCCTTTTGATACACCATATTTTGGCAATTGGCAACCTGAATTGTCGACTAGGAGCGACCTCATTCATTCCCATCATCACCCAGTATCGAAATGTTGTGCAGATGTCTTTTAGCTGACTATGTTGATCTGATGATGGCGAAGATGTAAAGACAGCTAAATCATACACTAGCCTCCAGCATTTGATAAACAATTGTATTAAAACTCTGATGAAATTGGAGGAATTGTCAAATATCAACTTCAATAAATGAATGGAATCAGCAGCCTATTCTGCGCCGATGATGGTGATGCCCTGAGTCTCCATCAGAGTTAATATTTTTTATTGTTCACTTTTAATAGCTTACTTTTATGAACTCTTTTTGAGTCCGACAGTCGATTGTCGTTGTCGGTCCATGTCTGTTGTTTACGCTGCTGGTCGCTGATGATAAAAAATACTTACAAACAAATACATATTTCTAAGCCAGGAGATGAATGAGTGACAGATGGTATGCCTCCATTCTAATGGCAAATAGTCAAGCGTCAGAAGCAAAAGGAAGGATGATCATTCATTGTGGAGAAAATGAGCTATGCACTATTGTGTGGACATTGGGCATTTTTACATCTCATTCTCATTCATTCATGACATGGGTATATGCATGTTCGCTAAATTAGATAAAGATGTTTAGAGGAGACAAAGGAGAGGAAACTATGTGCCTACGCACACCGACTCTAGCCTCCAGCTTGTATAAAACTTCAAACTTACGAAGAAACTAAGTCAAGCAAGTTTTCATTTAACTTTTTGCTTCTTACTTTTTCTTCTTTTATTCGTAACACAATACACCATTTAAATTAACATGTAAAGCTTAATAGATTATTTTTCCCTTTGACCCTTTGTAATAATGTAGTCACTTAATAAAAACCGCTCATTTAATTAAAGTGCTGCTGGTGACCTGATGAAATACAAAAATGCAAAAATTCATCATAATAAGCAGAAGGCGTACACTTATGTGGCTATGTTCTACTGAGACGATGACGATGGTATGGTGTGTGATGATGAATGACATGACCGAAGAAACGGGGAGAGGTCCACTCCATTGTCCATGTCGATCCGGTGCAAAGTACAATAAATTAATCAACAAGAAAACGGAAGTTTTAAACGAGTCATAAATAAATTATATTATACGCCGCATTGTGCCAAAGTCATTAACTTTTGGCAGCTGACAGCATTATAAAATCAAGAGACTGTCTCGCTGTCGCTGGCAAAGTCGCTCCGCTGCTCTTTTGCTGCATTCCTTTCGTAAAAGGTTTTTGGGGTTTGTGTATTGTGTATGCAGACCCGTTTCACTGTTTCTTTCACGGGGTCAGCTCAAGTGACAAGTGATGGATCAAAATGCATAAAAACAGGCAAAGAAAAAAAACTGATTATAAAAGCATAATGCTCCGAAATATAATATTCCGCTCCAAGTAGAAGTGTCTTGATTGTAAAAGGACTTTTCTCATTTGTGGTTATGCCGCTGTTTGCTGTCTTAGATCATATCATCAACAATGTAGTATAATTCATACTAAAGCATTAGGGCTTGCCTATAGGTATATTGAGCATGTGAGTATTTTGCTGCTATGAGTAATTAAAGCTTTTTTGGGTTACTCTCCTCTGCCTCCATTTATCATTGTAGCACGGAATGATTTTGATGCTAAGCTCGAGCCGTCATCAGATTATATGAGCTCATTAATTTTCCCGAGTTCTTTTATCCTCTTTCCCCACAACAAACAGCTTTCTTTCCTTTTATCAGTTCAACTTCGTTTGTTTTAATCAACAAAAGATGATGAGCAAAGGTGAGGCTCCTGCCGCCGCCAGAGTAGATTGAGTGGAATGCATCCAGAAGGAAGCGAGAGAACTACTTTGAAAGGGCATAAAATAAAAAACTAAAATAATAACAAAATGAAATGATGGAAGCGAGCGAGCCGTGCACTCACTTATAAGGATGAAAATATGCAACATTTTTGCATACCAATCACACGTCACCTTTTGGAAAAACAAAGTTATGAGATCCTACTTGAATTTCAAATTTAAATTAAACATCCAACCTAGAATCCATCCGCGAGCGCTGCAGGGAACCCATCCCTCCTCCTTCGAAATTATAAATACGTAATAATTTATGCGCGGGATAATAACATCATCTACTTAAATATGTATGTGTATTTGTTTCCCATTTTCAAAATTTCGTATTGAGTCCCGTCACAGTCACGATCTATCAGAATCGACTAACAAAAATGGTTTCGTTTACTTTATAGTTGTTACAATAGGACCGGCGCCGCGGCCGCCGCCTTAATTTATATTACCTCAGTAGAAAAAAATTAAGCATTCTTTCTCCTTCCCAGCTATCTCACTGCTGCTGCCATTCATTTCCTTGGCTTCGTTCTTGGCTTGTTGTGACTATCCCCAACTGTCAAAACTTTCAGACATAGTTTTGACAACGTGAATAATACAGTGCATCCCATCATACGTTTTCCCCTTGACACATTCGAATACGTAATTCCGAGAACTTGTACATCTACCCGAAGTCCGGTTAAGACAAAAGTAATTCTGTTATAAAGAAAGACAATAACATATATACAGAAATATATTTAATGAACTAAACTCAGCTCCTGCCATTCCACATGGGCACGAGAAGGAAACTGTATTATTATTAAAATATCATTTGGCAACAGTATTCGGGAGAAGAAAAACAGCAAAGAAAAGTAAAACTTGCAAATGCCGTTCGTTATAATTGCTGTTCACCTTTCCACATTCCATTAAATTTTACTTCTACATTTAAATTTTATGGATGAGGCGGAGAGGAGAGCAAAACAAAAAGTATTTTTGCGACTGCGACCGACCAACCCAACAAGCCAAGTTCACTCTACCTACAGGAAACGACAGGAAACGACAAATGACAATTGACAATTGACAATAACAATAACAAACTCATATAAAACTGGCCTCATTGAAAATTGGCTTGGCTGCTTTATTAAAAGCCGGAATTGTTTTGCACTAGTAGAGGGAGAGGTGAATGACTACCCAGACACATTACTATTTAAATATTTTTTGCATATACTAATTAACATTCAACCTGGATGAAAATGGATTTAATGCTGTTAAAAATGGCTCGCAAATAAAATAAGCCATTCACCTTCAGGTGTAGGCTCTTAACCGAATGGAAAAGAAATTGAGCTTGTTATTTTCCCCACCTTTGTTTGCAACAACACTACCATATATAATACGATTTTTCGTAGCTCTTTTAAGGAAGGATATGTTTTTTCTCCTTTGTTGAAGAAAAACTTAAAGCTACACCTTAGCCATAATAGCCATTAACACAATATAATCATCTCCACTTCAATCATCTTCCCAACAACAAAAACTGACAGCTTGGCTATACGAAACAACCAATTTGGTGGGACAAGCATACTTATTGGAAGGGAAGAAAAACGAGATGGGCTATCTGAACAAGAGTTCAAGCCCCAACCATATACTTAAACCCTGGCCGTTTTACACAGTGTGTAACGATTTAAACCGAGAAGAAGGAGGCTATATATGGATAATTTAAGCTTTTTTGCATGCACATGGTATGCCCTTCACCCTTTCATTTCAATCAAAAAAAATCCTTCTTCGTTTCTGTTACTTTGCCAGAGTCGAGCTTCTCTCTCCCACTCTTCCTCCCATGCTTATTATTACCTATTTTACCACTAGATAATTTGCCGTACAATGGAGAAATGAAATGAAGTTGGTGGGTTTTTGGTTTGTAGAAGGATTTTTTTCACAATAAAGCTATCATAAAAGGGCTTGACCAAGTGGCTCTCAAGTGGTAGTTGCATTGAACTCTTGTCATATTACTTATGCATGCCTTTAGATTTTTTGCTATGGCCAGGCTATATACTTATACATAATTCCATCTCTTGTTCCCTTTTACCCCCTTTCGTCGTGATGATAATAGTTATACAACAGACTTGTTATTACAATACCATCATCATCAAATAGCCCCGGACATGATAATTATGCATGTGCCAATTTCACAGGGAATGTTACATGAATATATACATTATTTTTTGCAAGGCTTTGCTTTCAGCATGAGCCTCCGCATGGGTTTCTAAAAGTCCTAAATCTTTAAGCAAGCCGAGTAGAATGATACAAGTGTCCTTCCCGTTTCTTCTCTTGTCCATCATACCTAAACGAGAATGATGATGATAAAAACATGAAACTTGAAATTATACAGCTGGATTATTCATTCAGTAGTGATGGGGAGAACTGAGCAGAAAATGCGCAAAAATTATTAGTTCGAAGAAGAAAAAATTGTAGGGTTTCCAGCAGCCAATTCCCAATCAATAATATGCGCCTGAGAAAAGGGAAAATGTGAATGGATTTCATATTTTATACCTTTATACATATGTAGGTATTATATAACTCTTAAGAAAAACCACAATTTCATGCTCACTCACTCACATTCATATTCCCAGCAGCTTTTCCCCTTGTCATTGTTAATTGCATTGACAGTAGCGAAGTAAGGCGGATTAAAGGAACAGAAGACGGACATTTGCAGGCTGAGTGAGCAAACTAACAACAAGCAAAGTTGAAACCGAACCAGCAATAGAACATTTTTTATTCTATTGATTATTTTCCCTACTCATTTTCAGTTTCCCAGCTCCAATTCCATTATTTAGCGAAATATCTGTAATAATTTTCGCACTCCCTTTTCCTTCTGTTCTTAACGAGCATTTAAAACAAGCTTATGGTAAAACCACTCAAAACTCACCGGTCAGGTTATATGATCCCAAACATGTCTTGCTTAGACACATACCTATATCTTAATGGCTATTTACATTCTGTCTTTCAAGTCTATTTTAATAGAATGCTGTCATGTGTCACGTCATTCATGATGATGAAGTGATCGATACAGCTGGATGGGGCTAAACGATAAGTCCATTAGCTTAAGAGTGGATTATGATTACGATTCCTTCTCGCCAACGTCAATCATTAGCCTACGTGGTTGACCCGTCCGGTATATTTTCATTTCTGTAACCTAACCTTTGCGCATTAATTTTAACTAGACTAGAATGTCTGGCTCAAGTCGGGTAAAGATATAAAAGTTTTCATTTCGTTTTTTCGTATACCTATGTAACTTTTCAGCATTTCTTTTTATTCCCATTTATTTAATCCAAATGAAAAAATCAGCAATAAAAATAATAATGAAACATGAGCACAGAACACATCACAGCCACTAACCCGGGTCAAAACATGGACAGTGGCTCTAATCTACCTGTGAAATCTCTCACAATTACAAGAAATCACACAAGAAAACGCATTACTACATGCTTACCCGGCTATATCACTGCAAAATATCTCTTTCGAGGGAGGAAGAAAAAATGCTCCTCACATTTATTTCTCTTATACGTATTTGAAAAAAAAAAGAAATAAGGATCCCCATCATGTTTGTATTCTTGTTAGCAATGCAGTATAATAATAATAATAACAACAACAAATAACATTCCTTGCTTCCGTTTTTTATCACACAAAAATCAACAGTTGGATAGGTTGTTAGTTTTTATGTGAGCTGAATTTCTATTTACTACCATTTTCATTCCATTTCGCTAAATATTTTCGCTAAATTGTGCACATTTTCTCCTATTTAGTGAAAGAAGAAGCACATTTTCATTTCTGCTTGTTTGAACCTGTAAGTACCTAAGTACCTAGTCCGTAGTAAACTTTTTTCTAGTTTAGTCTAGTTAGGCCATAGAGATTAAAGTTCGAATCCTGTTGATAAGTTGGCTGGTTGGGTTGCTGGTGGTAGGTACCCTCTCCTACTTATGTACAGTCTCATTATCATTAGCTTTGGTAATAATGACAAAAGATGATTTTTATCCGCACTTTTTAAAAGGTTGATGAAACTGACAGAATTTTTCCTGATAAAATCGGATTTTGCGATCACCGAGCTGGTTTTAATTGAACTGCTTTTCAGAAAAATTCTCAACTCGGTAGCTGTTTCTACTCCGCTCAACTGTCAATATATTTATCCGACATGCATTACATCGGCTGTTCCGATTAGGTCGGGTTGGAGTAGCCGTCCATAATTCCCCCTCTGCATACAAATGCAGGAGCAAATAACTTAACCGATTAAAATGTTAAAAAATGCACGGTAAAAAACAATTACCTATTTAAAATGCTCGCTGTTCCAAAACAACAAGCTTATACCTCAACTTGCTCTGAACATGTGTAATGTAGTAAGTAGTGTAAAATGATCCTTAACAAGATTGGCAGAAAAAATAGTTTTGCACTGTTTGCACACGTTCTGACCTCACATAAATGTGAAATAAGTTGTAGGTTTGGACTTTGAGTAATTATATTCATCATCTATATTTATTTCTCTGTTACATCTGCATATATTCATAAATGAGCATTACGTGTGTGAACTGAAGTGAAAAGGAAGTGAAGCTTGTTTCTCCTTCTTCTTCTTTCACAATCCACACTCGGAACGGAATGAAAATAGATTAGAAAACTAGAGAGGGTCAGGGTAGTCCAATAAAAATGTTACATTCTACTACGTTTTATGTTATAATTTCAAAGAGGAAGTGTAAATGCTGATTAGTTAGCTTGCTTGCTTGGGCTGAGCCATAATATTCATATACATTTTACACACTGCATACTTGCCTACTTGGATATTTCAGGTGTATTATTTTTTTACGATAAAAAAATACGAGAATATGATTTGGGTACACACAGGAAACATGAAAGTTAAGCAACTGGAAATACATATTTCTTTTCTTGCTCAAGCCAAGCTCGGACCAAAAAATTACTCATAGGTATAAATAAATATGTCGTGAGCGGACATGGACGGCCAAACGGACTATGACTGCTGCGGTGTTATGTGTGCTGCCTACATAAAATGCTTTTTCTTCATTTACTATTTTTCCTCCTAACTTGCATAAAATAGAAATATTCATTTCCTCTTTTCCCCCTTTTTATGTTCCTTTTATATTGCGTTGTTGCAGTTGGTTGTAAGTTTTGTGTTAGTGGTTGTGTTGTTTGCTCCGCAAGCGGTGTTTTCTTAAAGTTGTTAGGTCATCATCAAAGGAAGCAGAAGAAGAAGAAGAAAGAGAGAAGTGAACCAACTTCACCAAAGCTAAGAATAGAAAAAAAATAATGACTTTGGTTTGTCTTTGAATTTCGTTGGCCATGTCATAAGGTAAAACTGAGTTTTTGAGCTTGGTGGAGTCTTGAAGCTAATGCTACCAAATTGGTCATTGTTCATTATTTTTTTCTTACGGGATGATGATGTAATTTGATGAAATGCTTTGGGTAAGTTTTAGTGCTTGGCTTATGTAGGTTGTTACGTAACTTGCAATAAATGGTACGTCCAGTCAGGTCTCAGCATTAAATATTGACAACCTGACTAATTGTAAATTCTTTCAGGAATTCTTTGAGCAAGCGATCGGCTTGTCTTTGGCTTTTTTGTATTTTAAATATCGAATTGGAACAAAATCGACCAATCTGCTTACACTTATCGTTAGATACGATAACACGATAATGGGATAAGATACACTACTAGCTTACATTGGACTCAAACAAATCGACATGGCTGTAGATATACTGAAAGCAATAGGAGACGACTGATTGTAAAGGAAAGTTGTCCATAACTGAACTCCATGTCATGTCGCAACTTAACTTGCCACAGAAGAGAAAACGACGAGGGAGGAAAATGCTTACAGTCGGAGCCTAAGCAGAGCCATCACATCGTCTCTTCTAAGCAGAGAGCGATAAAAAAGTTGAAACTCTTTTCAAGAGGGAGAGAGAACAATGCATGTGCATATGTGAAAAATGAGGACGTAAACTGTGTACGCGAAATGAATTCATAATCAGGCAGGGAGAGAGAGAGAAAGAGTTGTAGGCGAAGAAAGAAGAAATGCAGCTTTTCATAATGCCATTTGACTTGTGCTCAACACAAACAGCTCAACTGCCTTTGATGACTGGACATGGCTCTACCTCTAATCTCATTTTAAAAAGCCTTTTTTTCGCCTGGGCGAATAAAAAATACAATCCTCAGCCATAGCCACGATATTCTAATTCACGAGCTTGGAATTCAAAGTCTTTTTGGCATGTATTGAAAAGCGGTCAAGTAGTGAAATACATTATACTTTTTAGCCTATAAGCCATACTATCCATCATAATCATTAATATTACCGCCAGTTAAATTAAAGCTCCTTTTTGCTACATGTTTCATTAAACACAAAAGGGGAAAAGGCGACTAGGTATGGGCTCCATTCTATGAAAAATGCTTTCATATTTTTTCGCAAGGAATTTATTAAGACGGGAGAATTTACAATTCTTTACCGGATGCCGAAGGGGCGTTGACAGTCGGAGAAAAAATGCAAATAGATAAAGAGAATGAGAGAGGACGTTTGGAAGAATGGGTTTGAGTAGAATTAACAAAAAATACTTCATAAAAAGGATTACTATTTCAACTTACACCCCACCACGGCCACAGCTCATAGAACATTTTTGCATTGTATGGAATACGAAAGAAAGGGGTTTCAAAATTGACCGGTTTGTTAACGGACAATGGATGAACATTATTATGCAATCCACAAGAGTAAAAAAGTTAGTCACCTTCTTTTTTTACTTTGCCTTCCTCCTTCCCTCCCCTTTCATTTTTATATTTAGAAACTAGTGACGATAAATTTCTATAATTGAGTTAGAAAGTGACGGGATAAAATAACAAGGGATTTTTTCAATAGTTATCATCCAATCTGATCTAGAGCACGTGCTCCATTACATCCATCCTTCGAACTTCGGTAACTAAAGTTCATATCTAGCTTCATGTTATACATTCAAATATGACTATAAAAATTCTGCATATGCATCCATATCCGTCCAACATCCAATAAAAGGAAATTAAACAAGCTGATCCGATGATCTAAAGTAATATATCAGCATCATTCATCATCAGAGAATCCGACAGATGGATGGATAGGATCCAAATAAGCAGTCCTTATTTGCACTAATCCATTTTTTCCAAAGTATAAATTGTAAAAGGAGAGCTGCTCCATTGTCAGAGATATAAAAACACTAGACTTACCCCCGTCCATGGACGGGAGAATAAATAGCTTACTCCGTACAGCCATTTTTGAAGGACTGGCTAAGCTAAAAAACAGATAACCTCCTTCGAGGAAGACGTGGTAAGCAAAAGAAGAGGATTAGCCAAAGGAAAATAATCCCCCTGAGGGGGACAGGCTTAGCCAACGGAAAAGAATCCCCCATTCAGAGGGACAGGGTTAGCAAAAAGAAAAGAATCCCCAATTGGGGGGACAGGGTTAGCAAAAGGAAAATAATTTCCATTGGGGGGACAGGGTTAGCAAAAGGAAAATAATTTCCATTGTGGGGACAGGGTTAGCAAAAGGAAAAGAATCCCCCATTGGGGGGGGCAGGGTTAGCAAAAGAAACAAAATCCCCCATTGGAGGGGACAGGGTTAGCAAAAGGAAAAGAATCCCCCATTCAGAGGGACAGGGTTAGCAAAAAGAAAAGAATCCCCAATTGGGGGGGCAGGGTTAGCAAAAGGAAAAGAATCCCCCATTGAGGGGGACAGGGTTAGCAAAAGGAAAAGAATCCCCCATTGGGGGGACAGGGTTAGCAAAAGGAAAACAATCCCCCATTGGGGGGACAGGGTTAGCAAAAGGAAAAGAATCCCCCATTGGGCGGGGACTGGGTTAGCAAAAGAAAAAGAATCCCCTATTCGGGGGGACAGGGTTAGCAAAAGGTAAAAAATTCCACATTGGAGGGGACAGGGTTAGCAAAAGGAAAAGAATCGCCCATTGGGGGGGGACAGGGTTAGCAAAAGGAAAAGAATCCCCCATTGGGGGGACAGGGTTACCCGAAGGATAAGAATCCCCCATTGAGGGGGACAGGAATAGCCAAAGGAAAAGAATCCCTCATTGGGGGGACAGGGTTAGCAAAAGGAAACGAATCCCGCATTTAGGGGGACAGGAATAGCCAAAGGTAAAGAATCCTCCATTGAGAGGACAGGGTTACCCAAAAGAAAAGAATCCCCCATTGAGTTGGACAGGAATAACCAAAAGAAAAGAATCCCCCATTGAGAGGACATGGTTATCAAAACTAAAAGAATCCCCCATTGAGGGGGACATGGTTAGCAAAAGGAAAAGAATCCCCTATTCGGGGGGACAGGGTTAGCAAAAGGTAAAAAATTCCACATAGGGGGGGGGGGGCTGTGCAAGTTCAAACATT
>JAQIWX010001318.1:0-10719 GCA_034696785.1 Lepidocyrtus cyaneus
ACAAATTAGCTATGCATATTTATGTATTTCACCATGCATGACGACGACGTCTAATTTGTTTGCCAAACATTGACTCAAACTGATAATGATGAATTGATGACTAAGCTCTAGCCAAGGATGAATGACTAAAAAAAATCCATAAAAATTTAAATGATTACCAGCCCACCAACATCAACTCATCAACTTACAGAGAAAAAAGCTTAAACTGCCTCTTCTCATTTGTTTGTAGCTTTTTCGCAATTCCCAGAAATTATTATGCCGGCTTCTCACACACGCAAAAGAGAAAATAAATAGAAAGAGCCCTGTTGCCTGTTGTTGTTAGCATACAAAAGTGATCATCCTCCTTCTCCTCCTCCCCTGAAGACTCTGACGTGCTTACCGTACTACACCAATTACGCAAAACGGGACATGCACTTACATTATCATATTCTCATTATTAGCAGCTTATTTGCACATCCCTATTTTTACTACACTACTTAGGAATGTTCTTCGAAAGAAAACAAAAAAAAACCTGCAAACTCCCGCCGCCCATGATATCATAGCGTATTGATAATAATAGATACATGAATAATGTCATCCTATCATTATGGCGGCAGCAGCGGCGCATTATTATTATTATTATAGCCTCCTCCTCCCTCCTCCCCAGCCAGCTCAGTCACTACCAAAAACAGAGCTTCATAACAATGACATTGGCAGTGGTGCAAAAAAATAAGACAACATTGCAATTTGCTATACCATTTTTTTTTTGCAAATAGATTAGGTAGATATTATGGTTTTTCTTTTCAATCCTTCCTCCGCCTCCTCCTCCGACCAAAAAAAAAATCTATTTCGAGACGAGAAGATCGACGGAGAATTTTTTTTCCCTCCCTTCCAATAAAATGGGATGGAGGAGAGGAATTTTCTAATAAAAAAAGTGGCATGCGGACTTGAGCGTCGTTAAAACAGTACGTGGCCTCTTTTGCAAAAATGGGGATGCAAAAAGAAAAAAAAAATCCTTTTTGTTTTATCTACTACCTTACTTTACAGATCTTCTATTTAAAAAAAATAGCAGCCCAATATTTGTATCTGGTGGAGTGAGAGGGGATGAATTGAAATGTCAAAAATTGGGAAAATAAATATAAATAAATCTCATTTAAAAAAGCAATTCCTAGGACACCCCCCACCGTTTTCTAAGCTTTTGGTAGTACACATGTCTAATTTGATATGGCACAACAACATTTCACTTCAATGACCTGGGTTTTTATCTGAATCTGAATCTCGAATTTCAATTTTGTAGTAGATGGATGAGGGAGGGAGGCATTCCTACAAATCAAAAACCGTTTATTTCGACGTTTTCCGTTCCGGTACCAAATTCCCAGCAACAAAAAAAAAACCAGGACAGCTTTCACATCCCAAGTAATAAAAACAACCGAAGAAGCTTTTTATTTTGCAAAGCCCATTCCATTCCAACAAGTTGGGTAATAATAGTTAGATTAGAAAATTGCATAATGTCCCCTCCAATTTCCATAAATCAACTTTGAAAAGGAAACACAATTCCCCTTCTCAGAAAAGAAAAAAGGGAAACAATTACATACACATACAAGATTCAAATGGATTCAAATCCCTTCGCAAAAATCTAAACTACCCGGCATAGATTGAGCTTCCTCATTCTCCTCGGCAAAAAATAACTTGCCATTTTACCATTCTCTTCTGAATTTGCCATTTTATTTTCGCATTTTCTAGCTGTACATCCATCCCTGACAGATCCCATCCCCCCCTTCCCTTCACTTTGCATAAAAGTGAGGAATTAAAATGCATAATATCCGATCCACCTCCTGCTCCTCCTTCTAAGTTTTCAGCTTTCTGCCTTTTCCCTTCCTTTCTCAATTTCTGAGTGAGTAAAACCGTAATATTGAATGATGTCAGGTGGATGGATCGGAGGATGGATGTTCATTCACGTTTAGAGTTTTTGCAAAATGAACATCCCCTCCAACATAACAGCAAAAAAACAAATCCGAAGGAAAATAGTATTTAGCACACTTTTCCTACCGCTTTATGACTGCAATGCAATGCAAGTCCTGATATCTATCATACGATATTTAATTTTTTCTAATTGCCAAATAAGGTAAATCACTTGCCATCCCAATTTACGTATATTCCACTCCATCTTTTTCCAACATCAATCAACCTAGTCTAAAACGGGAGGATAATTTCCTTTCAGTTAAAAACACACAATGCCTGTTGGATACATTTAAATAAATATATATTCGTCCACGTGCTATATATCAGCCCATTTAACTTTTTTTTGTTAAGCCATCACGTGACTTCTAAAATTATCTCACGTCCTGACATGTCGCCGTTTGTCTTTCTTTCCTTCCTAGAGAAAAGAATCCAGTTACGTCATCCTTTTGAAAAACAAAACAAAAAACAATTCTCCTCTGGTTATGTTTTATGTGGGGTTTCATTGTTGCAACAACATCTAAAATAACTAACTAGACTAGGCCACTCATACCGCCAACTCTTATCTTGCAGCTGGCTTCACTTCGGCTTCGAGAAAGCCTCCCCTCCACACAGTAGAGTGGGAAGAAGCCCAGCTCACCTTCAAAATAAAAATACGGTGGTCTGCTCTTGATCGTAGCAGCAGAAGCAGCCGAGTATATAGTAAGTGGGTGGAGTGGAACAGTCTCATCATCATCATCGTCATCATCATGAATGACATTACTGACATGGTCAATAACTGTTCCCCCCCCCCAAAAAAAACAGAGACAGTTCTTCGGGACGGGAGTTCTTATTTCAGCCCTACTACCAAAGCCATCTGACAATGCCGCAACAATGACATAAACCTTCCTTATTTATATATGTGGACTACCATTATTATTGTTATGTCAAAAACCCCCACTCTAAATCTACACAATTTTTTTGCATGTTTTGTTTGCTTGCAATTCTATTTTCTCTCTCTCTTTCTAGCGGTGATTTGGTTTGTGCGTGTGTGAGCTGATTGTTTACTCTTTCAAGCGGTTTTTTTGCCTTCCTCCATTTTGGCCTCCTCCTGCTCAGCGTTCTGGTACTGGTCCTGGTGTGATCGTCATCATCATCATCATCATCACGGTCTGATATAACATGATATAACTTCGAATTGTAGAATTGTGAATGTTTTCTTCTTCTCAGAATGAAGAAAGTAAAGTTCTGCTCACTATTTTTTGTGTAATGAGATACTTTGTAGGAATCGGATACAAAAAAATCGGGGTGTAATCCAATGATTTATTATGCAAATGTAAAGCCACTTCCTCCTATCAATAATATTTTTGTTCTTATCACTTGCTTGAAAAGTGTATTAAAAATAACTCCTCTATATATTTTTGTTTGCTCAATGTCAACGAGGGGAAAGGTCAGCAGGTGCAGGGTGCAGTCTGTAACAGCCCAACTGCACTTGAGACATGACTTAGGATGGTACATATTGTACGTTAACGTTACAACTACCACACCACCCCCAAGCATTCGGCAAAAAGGAGCATGAGCATAATAGTTATAGTTAATACACATATTTTTTTTTGGAGGAATTCGAAACGGTTTCATTTTTCAGATGAGAGTTTGTTTCCGAGTCGCGACATGTTTTTCCCCCTTTTCGCCCTCAAGCTCAAGCTCAGCTCAACTCATGTTGTAATCGTATCCATATTCATATCTCTCATCATCATCATCGTCATTTAATACCCACCGTCATCTCGGTCGAATGGATACAGCATCTGAAAAAAAAACGCTGCTGACGAATGGAATGTTTTTTTAACTCCCAGTTAAATAGTTCAAACTAAACATAAACACGCAAAACATAATTTCGGTGGTCGTCTTGTCAAAGCCAAGCAAAAGCCTCGAAGCCAAATCCCAAACGGAATTGTTATTCCTAGTCATTCATCCCATTCCATTCCAACATCAACAACGAAAAAAAAACGTTTCGTTTCTTACTATTTTTGACAATCCAATCCAACAAAGACAAAGTTTAAACAAATTTTTCTCTCCTCCCATTCAACTTGCTTTCACGTTGGCTCAAAATTAAAAGCTAAACATAAACATACATTATTTATTCAAAGCATAAATAAATACTTTTAGAAGAAGAAGAAAAAAAAACTACCCAAATTTGCAAATCCTCCATCCATATTCATTTCACATAAGTATAATTATTTGCATGCATGCATGTAACGTAAATGTATCCATATCCAATCCACACTTTACTACTACGAATACCGTAATTCACGACGAAGAAACAGGGGGAAAAAATGCGATTTGTGAAGAGTTTTTGTTCCTTTGCATAACACAAGAATGACATCATCAGCAGCAGCAGCGTCTCCATCAGGAACGAACAACGATCAACATAAACAGCCACCCATTTAATATTTTTTCCCCTTGCCAAAAAAAACAACATTTTCTTCTGACGGGGAATTAAATGAGTTATTAAATCAAGTTCATTCCTCATCATCTTAGATATGATATAAGCATATCAACAACAACAACTACAACAATACCTACCCCCACCCATTATGCCATGTCATTTTAATGCCATCCCATATTTTAGAAAAGATGATGTGATTTGTGATTTTTTTCCTTCTTTTTTCCGCTGTCCAATTTAATTTAATTTAATGTTTTTTTTGGAAATGTCACAAACAATTAAATCATTTTTACTGGGAAGAAGGAAAGGGGAGAAGCCCGAAAGAAAAAAAAAACATTTCGTTTTGTTATGTTGGGAATGACAACAGGAATCTCCAAAAAAAAAACCACCTCCATATTTCCCCCCCCCCCATTCTAATGTCATCAAATGAGTTATTTTTCCTTCTAATTTATGTTCTCTTCTCCTAAAACATCTTAAGTAAGTATAGTTGATGTCTGGTAAAGCACGGTGAGCAGAGCAACAACATTCCTTTTGATTATTTGCGGCCTCATCATCATCATTATTACCATCATCCTATCATCCTGTTGATAACAATGTCATCATGTTTCATTTTAAATATGGATGCTTCACCCTACCCTACAAGACCGAAACTCTCACATTATTAAGATCAAATCAAATCACACATACTCGTATTTATATAGTGCCATTCTCTGCCCAACAATGGGATTGCTGTTGGGAACAATCAAGTAGTAACAGTGCAGAAAGCCATGTTATGTTATACAGATATTTTACACCAGTGGTGCACTGCTCAGTCCTCCTCCTCCTCCCCTCCCCAGTACAACCCCCCTCCTCACTCACTAACTCACTCGGTGTTTTGGTGTAATAATGTGATGTGATATGATAGGGGGGTATTAAATAATGAACACCTCAAACAAAATTTTTTTTATTCCCACGAGATGATATGGCTGATGCGAATAAGCAAGTAAGAAAAAGAAATATTTCCAAATATTCCGACATGCCACCACCGTCGTCGTCATCATCATCATCGTCACATGAGTAATATGATAGGATTGTCATTGCCAACAATAAACAATTCAACACCAAAGCCAAGCCCAAGCAGTTCTACTTCGAGTTGAGCAACTAATTTTCAACAAGTTGCAACCGCGCTTTACCACCATCAACATCAACCCAGCCTGTTTTTTTTTCTTCTGTCGATTTGCCGGTTTCAGCTCTTCATTGGGAATAAAGTATGAAAGGAATGTCGTCGTCGTCAAACAAAGTCAAAGAATTCTAAATTCTAGAAACATCCCATGACATGCGGAAAATAACTGAGGAGTAGAAAATAATAATGACTAATTAACTAATTCCATCATTCCATTAATTAATCATTTCAAGTGGCAATCTCGACCCGATCATTTTAATTCGATTAGGACTTATTTAGACTTGAGTTATATTTTGTTTTATCCCAGTCTCATTCCATTCCCTCCATCGCATCGCCAATGATATGATCGTAATCACACGGTAATAAAAAAAACGGCTCAAGGTGTGAATATTGTGATTTATGAGCAACTGTGCAGAAAAAAAGTGTGTAGTTTTATTTTTTTTTGCTAGAAATTCATATGAATGGTTTTGAAGTGCCAGAGCAAGTCATCATAAAAAAAATAATGGGCTTTTCACTCCGCCGGTCCTGCTCTCACTCACACAAGCTTGCGTTGCATTATATTACATAACATAACATAACAAACAACACCTTTTTTTTACTCTAAAATGTTTTTTTTTCATGCGGTGCGGTAAAATAAAAAATTACAGTTTTCTCTAGTCCCCGCTTCACGTCCACACACATGGATTATTATTATTATTTACCTGGTTGATGATGGTTACGTAATGGGAAGCATCAACACCATCAGCATGATCATTATTATTATGATGACCATATCAACGAAACCTAACCAAACCAATAAACCGTTTTTCTCTCCTTGTCATTTTCCCTTCTCGAAGAAATTGCACACATTTTTTTTTTGAGAGAGAGAAAAGTGCTACTCTTCACAAAAAAATGCTGACGACGCTGCTGAGGGGAATCAAACATCAAACATGAGCCTGGTCTGCTGAAGCTGATGAGATGAGATGACGAAGTGCTGCATTTCTCTTAAAGGAAAAGAAAATTTGCGCGATCGTAAAAAAGTAAATTGGAGTTTGGTTTGGGTTTGGTAATGCTGTTCGAGATTTGTATTTTCCCCTTTCGTTTTACTTTTTACCCAAACAGTTTATATGATTAGGGAAGTTAGGAGCAGCCATTATTTGCAATAATAATAAAACAAACTGGATCATTATTATTATTATTATTAGTGATGGTGATGAAATGACGGTATAAAAATGACGTGTCTTTATGCTCATGTATGTATGTGGTCTGGTTCTGGTGTTGGCATTTATTTCGCTGGTGAAACAAGTGGTGCTGCGCTGGTTGCAGCGATAAAACAAAAAGTAATAATGCAATTTTGACATTTTTTTGTGTGTGTGTGTGTCTCTGCAGCAGAGTGCAATGTGCAACAGAAAGTCAAAGCACTCATTCGTCATCCTCCTCCTAAATGCAATGGTAATGCTCACATTACATTATTAGAGGAAAATGACTTAGTTTATCCCAACAGCAATAGCAATCCAACCAAACAAACCAGGAAGCCTATTCATATTTATTCACTCAATAGTTTCTTTATTGCCAAACAATCACCCAGCCAGATATTATGACAAATATGAGCAAACTGCACTGCAAACTTTAAAAAAAATCAATAAATAAAATAGCTCGAATCATTTTATTTTTAAAAGCCCTGCTGGCACCATTTCAGTTTTTAATATCTATCTGCTCAACACACCCAGACGGATGGATTTGTTTGGAGCTTATCATGTCATTGTCATTGTCATAAATTCTCTTTTCTTTACCTTTCCATGTTATATTGATTTGAACCGAGTCGAATCGTCAGCCAAACGCTTTAAAAAAGTATTTAGCTTAGCTTTTAGCTTCCTTCTTCCTTAGCTCTGGTCTTACTTTTTTTTATCTGTGAAGATTTGAATTTGAATGAGAATCCTTCTTCTCCTCCTCCATTCGCCCTACAAAAAGTGCTTCGTCTTTCCATTCTAGAACTTGAACTGACGCTGAGGCTAACGCTGAGTGAAAAGAAATCCATCCATCTCTTCAGTACTCAATTCAACATTCATTCTTATCAAATATTAAAAAAAAATATTTTTTAGATTTATTTATGCTAATTCCGCTTCTAAAATTCCATCCACCGATTCTCCATTCTCTCCTCTTCCACATTCCTTCCCTTTGCAGATAATAAAACTGGGAATTTGGGATGGATGGTGGTGAAGTGAAATGGGATGAGTGTGTTGAAGAACTGACTGAGGAGGATGAATTGAATGCATTGTACATCCCCTCCGCTATTAAAAGCTCGGCATAAAAACTGCTGTCCCACGCTATACTATACAACATTTATTTGTGCTGATCCACCAATCATCATCATCATCATCATTATCATCCATAAGTAAACTAACCTCATGATAAACCGGCTAATATATGCGTGAGCATGAGCTCCATAAAACTCCCGAAAAAAGGTGGAGCAGCAGCATAGCAGCCTTTTAAGCAAATTGAAATTGCAACCACTACAGAAAATATAATACATATATTCCAAATCATGTCGCAATTCAACAGAGAATTTTTTATTTTCAAATAAAAAGGAGAAACAAAACTGTGTCATTTGTAAAAGGAAGAGTGTCATGTCAACCTTTAAAAAAAACCAAGCAGTTTTCCACCTTGTAAAAAAACACACACATTCAAAAAGAAATTGGAAGCTCATTTTCCTTTTCAACGAAATTTGTTACGCATTCCAATCCATGCATTCCACCAATTTCTTTCCAGGCTGGGCCTGCTCCATAGCCTTCATCATCCCTCCCTATCTCCAGCCACCACCACCCTTTCTTTACGCTTTCGAATCCCCAACGCAGGCAAGCCAAACAACGTTCGCATAAATATTTTTGTTGCCCTTTCGACTTTTTGGATTGGAAGAGGAACATTAACATGAACATAGTCCAGCAGCAATGTGTCTGTCAGCCAACCAAATCCAAAACAGGATCTTAAAAACATGTGGAATGTGCCACTGGAACGGTTGGAGCTTATCTTTGAAACAAGAAAGGACTTTCAACCTTTAAGCCCCAACAATAACAGCCCAAGACAAGCGATCCTTGTCTTGTCCTGGCCCTTCTTCTTCTTCTTTCTTAGTTAATCCTCACATCATCTCTCAAATTACGATGAAGACGATGATGATTTGATGATGACCTGACCACCAGAGAGACCAGACCAGAGCCAAACCAGGACAGGACAATCCACAAAGATCAGATTTAAACCGAGCCTACCTTACCCACCACCACCAACACCGCTAGAATAAATATAAATATTTTCATTCATCTCATCATCATCCCCTTCGAAACATTTTTTTCTCTCTTCGAGATAGAAACTGAAACTGGACATTTTGGATATTAAAAAGAGAAAAAGCAGAACAACCCTGCAGAGATCAAGTCCAAAAGTCCGCTACCACACCACCACAACTACCCTCCACCAAGAAAATCCACATTGACTCCTGACGACTCCTCCACATACCAATCCCAACAGAAGCTGCTATGTTATCTCCCTTCTCCTTTCTCTAAAGGAGCTTTTAGAAAAAGCAAAACGTTTTTTTTTTCTAAAACAGCAACAATCCATCCCTTTCCCTCAACAATAACAATCAACATGGTCATCATCATCATCATCATCCCATGAAAAAATTGTATTCATTTTCATCTCATTCCTCCACTGTATAATTTTCAGTAGTTCGGCGGTGGTGATGCTGTGGCAATCTTTTTCGTCCTCCTCCTCTCTTCTGGTCTCTGGCATTTTTTTTACTCAACATTCCCCAACAAACAATCAAGTCGTAGCTCAACACATTCAGCTATGGCCATTCGTTCATATTAAAAAAAAAATTGAACACAACAGAAAACATTCTTTTCCTTCTCCTCACTCACTCACTCACTCAATCCAATCCTCCCTATTCACAAACAATGAGAAACAATCAGTTTTCTTGTTTGCCAGCAGCAGCCTCCTCACTCAGCCTCACACAAAACTACTTTGTATGTAGTAGCCAGCGACAGCGACCAAGAGAGAGCCACCACCAACAATCATCAAAGCCAGATTTTGTATTTATTTTATTCTATTTCCTTCCCATTGTTGAGGAAATATTATAGTAAGTAGTGGTAGTAGTGGCTGCTGACCTAGCAAAGGGAACAACTCTAAAGTCTGTCCACACACAAACATTTATTATACAAAAATCTCCTCCATTGTTGGATGGATGGACGATGGACATTAGCACATGAAATGAAACAAACTTATGTGCAAGGCAAGGATGCTACTATTCGAATTGATGCCCATAATTTTGCCTATTGCTGAGAGAATGATGCAAATGCATTGGCTGCATTTTGTGGATCCGCTAATCCATCCCGATCATCAAAGATTCGACCATCTTTATTCTTTATCTCATCTCATATAATCCATTCCTATCATCATCATCATCCTCATCGCACATCCTCACAAAATCAACTTGAGATAATTTTTTTGTGTGTGTTGTGAGGGGAAGGAGAGAGGGAGGGTGATAAAAAATGTGATGATGATGATGAGGAACGAGGATATGCGGATGGACGGACGGGATCATCCAAAAGAGGAAGAAGAATGGAATCCAAAATCCCCTGTCCTCCTTTGCATACTAAATAGCTCATCGATATGATCATCATCATCAGCAGCAGCAGATCATCTCCCGATTATACAGCCTAGGTAATCTTTAAGCCAATTCCACTGATTGGGATGATGAAGCTGATGATTACAAGAACTAGAATGAAAAAAGGACCTTCAAAAAACGTTTCCCTTCATCCCAATCTCAAGTTGAGATTCTCAACCCATTTTATACGCAGCAGTAGTTTAGGGATTTAAGAAAGGCTCTCTGGCCCTAGCAAGTGGAGGGAGCCTTAAACCCTCATGAGTTGAGTGAGTGCCTACTTCCAAATCCAAAACTTCCAAATCATTCTTAACTGCTTCGACAAGTCAATGAAGCTCAAGCCCTCCCCTCTTTTCAATTCAATTCAATCAATTTGTCGAAGGTCTGATTGCGAAAAAAAAACTACACTTGTACGGAAGTATTATGAAGTAGTATGTTCCTCCATTCCGTTGTTGACTTTTGGACAATGCCATTTTTTTTCATGATGAATTTTGCTAACAATATGTATGACATCAAGTGGATATGTAATTTTGGGAATTTGCATAAAGCATAGCATACTGCTGCTTA
>JAQIWX010001319.1:0-10719 GCA_034696785.1 Lepidocyrtus cyaneus
GATGTCGGGGATTTCGTATTCAGGGTCGAATTTTTTTGCCTCTTCCTCCCTGACCTGTGGACCTACTCCGGGCTGTTCGGAAGAGGAAGGGCCCCCGCTAATTGGGAGTGGTGGAGGTGGTGGGATTCTCAACGGTATCGGCCCGTGCTCTCGGTAAATACATATCATTTAGATAAATAAACAATCTATCCCAAACCGGAAGTACTTTGTTGACTTGACCGAACTAAACCAATCCATTCTTTTTTTTTAACAGGAGCTGTTCTGGACGCAAGTCGCCACATTTTCCGCCTCATTCCTGTTCCTACCCATTATTCAGGCTCAGTCATCCCTATCACAGGAGGAACTACTAACTTTGGAGGAGGGGGAGGGTAATCCATTGGGCAAATCGTTCCGGGAGGGGATGGCTTTCATGGAGTTAATTATAGCTAGAATCATTTGTCAGCGTTTTGCAGTAATTTATATGATCATCTTCCACTATTTGGCTTCCCTTCGAATATTTCCGGGCGGTAGAAGCCTGTATCATTATTTGGAGTTCTTGGCTACTCTTATTAGGTAATCCTTATGTCAAAAAAAGTGTCTATTAAGTGGTGTGTAGAATTGTGAACTTAACTGTAATTAACTATGATATATTCTTGATTGTAAAAACGTGAGAGTATTTAAATTCAATAAAAGTATTTCCAATTAGCTAACTGATTGTGAGATTTATGCACATTTACATTTCTGACAGGCTGCCATTCATTCGCCTAAAATTAATCAGAAATGACTTTCTCCAGTGAAAGCAGGTAAAAAAGTAGGGAAGTGAAAGTAGGGCCATACCTCCCCCCGGAATTCAAGCAATTCAAGTCAATGATGGCTTCAGTTGAAATGTGTTCCATGAAAAGAAAAACGGCAATTGAGAAAACCAAACCATTACCCAGCACAAACAAAAACTTTCTATTTTTTTTCTTTCTTTCGGGGAAGTGGGTTTTTATCGTCCATTCATTTAAATAGCTGTTCCAAACTTTGATTATTAACAGGAAAAGTGGGGGAAGAAGAACGTGGTTGGGTTTTAAACAAAGTTTTCCAGCCAGTTTGCGGAAGTTTCCCATTTCCGTGTCAAGAATATTAACAGGCCCAATCCACACAAAAGCCTTAAATGTAGAAGAGAAAGTGGCTGGTATAAATTGAAATTTTCGTATTTTTTTGAAAGGAAGGAAAATCTTTAACATCAATTCATACTTCCACCTTCATAAAAAAAATTCAAGATCCAAACAGTGAGGAGAAAGTGGAGGTGGAGGCATATCCTCCAAAAAAAACATGAATATGATTCACAGGAGAAATAACAAGCTTGAATGATGGAGTACAATCATCTGATGGTGGAGGTGGTGGCGGCGGTGGTCGTGCTTTCTCTTTCCTGTTCTATTTTGCATATTTTTTATGTTCAGTGTGTTGGCTTTTGTGCCTTTGTGTCAAACCCAGAAAAGTCTCCAACCCAACTTGGTTTGTTTAGTGGATGAAGGAGGAAGCATCTGCTTCATAAAAAGAAGTGCTTTCCCCAAACAAGAAAAAAAGTTTCCTTCCAACGACAATGAAGACATTTCTCTTCCTTCCTGGTTATGGGCCTTATCTTATCTCTCTCTAGAAAAAAAATATGGAGCTGCTTGTTTCCGTTTTAAGAGGACACAGGGAAAAGTAAAATAGTTTTATGTAGTTTGGTTTGTCGCGTCCTGGATATATCATTTTCCAGCCTTCTTCCTCTTCCTATTTACGTTGTTGGAATAAAAGCTGGCTGCTACGGGAAGAGAAATGGAGAACCGAACAAAAATAGTGAGATACAAATATTTTATGACATGAGGGTGACATTGCCAGGGAATAATGTGCAAAAATAGGGACATCCACCGACATAAAACTTGTTCTTGTTCCTTAGAAAATAGTAATGCTTGATATGATCCTATTTTGAAGGCGGTGAAAGGACAGGACAGGTAAGTCTCCTCTTCCAAGTTGTATCAATTTGAAGAAGTCAAATATGGAATGGGACAAGGTTACAATTCCAATTCAAGCTTAAATCATAAATCACATGGAAGTGAGGTTGACTTCGGATAAATGATTCGGATGAGAAAGCTCTCGCTATATTTTTCGGGATATCGATAGAAAGTCGTTGAACCGGATTCAATTTTTTGTAGTCTATTCCTATTTATTTCATTCACATCGTCATGTCATAAGCCATATTTTTTTCAAATCGTTTTTGGGTTTCATCTCATCCCATTCCTTTTTAGCTAAAAGGGAAACTGGATGGAGAAGAATCAGGCAATAAAAATTGTTTCGTATCGTATTACCATTACCCCAGAATAAATTTTACCCAGTTAGTATTAGTATTAGTGATGCATAAATAATGACGGAGACGGAATTGCTCCCTTTCATTCCATCCATTACACAAAAGTGAAACGTAAATATTGAAGAGAAAGTAGCCCGGCCCGAGAGTAAACATTTTCTCTTTCTCTTTGCTTTTCCATTACCCTTTTTGAAGAAGTTACAGGTAAAAATGGAGTAGTTTTCTGGGGGAGCCAAGAAAGCTTTCTTTCTGAGTTCCCTTTCATCCCGGAGCATTCCTTTCTGGCAGAAAGGAGATGAATGGATCGTGTTCCTATTCCTAAATGTTTTATAAGAGCCCCTCCAGGTAGAGCGGAAAAAAGGGGAACGAAATGAAAAACCCGATGAAATAATTTATGATAAGCAATCACAAGCTTGGATGGATCATGGTTTGAGAGAGAAGGGCTCTGCTGAAGAGCGCTCCCCTCCTCCCACTCCATTTCATCTCCTTCTCATCTTCATTCTATTCATCTTCATCATTATTATCCATTTTCAACTTTCCTCAAATTATCATGAATAAATGATCCCACTATTCCCGGAGCAAAAAAGCGGAAGACAAAAAAGGGGGAATATGCTTGCTTTCCTTTTTTCAAAGAAATTCTGGAACAATAGAACCATCTCATTTGTCAATTTGTATTCCATTATTCCCGGAAACAAAATGACAGGAACATGATGCGACTGACTTAGCTCTGGAGTAATGTGAAACTTTCAATTCTTCTTATTCTCATTTTTTTTCTTTGTTTTTGAAATGAGTCAAGTTACCAATTTTGGAGCTACATTAAAAAAGAGAAAGTCGCTTGAAAGAACTCGGCTGTACATTTAGATTTTTAAAAACCCCCGCCAATCTTTAAAGCTACGAGTTTCTGGAGAAAGCTGCGTTGCGTTCAAAGCCAATACGCTAGATTTTCTTATCTTGTTTTACTTTCACTTGTTTTCTCCCCCCACTTGAGAAAAAATGCGTGAGTGTTTTTAATGGCTTTTTCTTCTTTTCTTAATGTTATGAAAGGAGATGTTCTGTGTAATAAAAGCTAATAAAAATAATTTGGAAGAAGAGAAAGGGGAGGGTGGGGTCCGGGTGTGGGGAAAATAAATGGAATGATTATATTCGTTCAAGGTGACATGGATGGGGTATAATATTTGCACTTTTTTTATCGCTTTTTTGTCTACACCATCATATTAAGCATAATAAAATTGGGAGGGAAGAATGATAATATGATCATTCAGATTATTTTGGGGGAAGGGGGATTAATAAAACGCAGAAGAAGTTCAGTCTGGCAAGGGCAAGAGCCGAAACGGCAGTTACACGAGCCGGGAAGCAATAAAAAGGAACTTTTTTTCATTTGACTTGATCACGTGTTGATGATGTAATATGGCTTCTCTTTTTGTTGTGGTGGCTGGGTCGCGTTGCAGAAGCGCCCTTTTAATTCAGCCTCCGATCCTAATTCCTAAGCAAAATATTAATTTTGGAATTTACGGATTGGGATCCAAAACCAGGAGGGATCTGTTTGAAATGGAAAGGTTTAATATATTTTGGTGCATCCGCCTGTTTTTTTTTTGGAAGAGGAGGGAAAGGGAAATGAAGGCATTGTCTTCCTTTTTTTGTGTTGGGGGGGGGGGGGCATATGACTTCCTTTTCACCGGAACTAATTTCAATGCAGTTCAGAATCATGAAATGGAAGGATGCTTTGGAACTCTATTCATTTCTCTCTATTGTAGTCCGTCGTTGGGGAAAACTTTAAAGTGAAAGGTGAAGTTTGTGCTTATCCAACAACGCAACGCCATGTCTATACTTGGGATGGGCTGACCCGTTGAGGATGCAGAGGGGGACATTGTCTTAGATATTTAAGGGAAAGACAATAAAATTATGTTGATGTTAGTTGGATGTCAAGATGATTGATTAGTTTCTGAGAGTTCCCTCTGGGGTGTTGGACAATGAAAGGATGCTGATGCCATTCCACTGCCTAGCTAAATAAGGTTGACTCGGATTTCATAACAATAACAAACAATGATTCCAAATTAGATTGAGATTTTGGGACGTAAGTTGTAAAGTTGACTGGAAAGTTATGTCTTGTTTACCACTGCATGGAATGTTTATCAGTCTGATATGGCTTAAGGCTAAAACTTTCACTTCAAAGCAGAGCAGAGCAAGCAGAAGAAGAACGAAAACGAGAGACGGCAAATAAAATGGACGAGAGTCTACTAAACACAAGCCAAGCCATATTATTCACTGGATGAAATGGAATGCTTTCCAAACCGGAAGAGGAAAGAGTGGATCGAGCAGACGATAAAAGGTAAAGATCGTCAAGTCGTAAACTGTACGACAACAGTTGTTGCTGATGCTAATTAAAAGCTGGAGACTCTTCTGGCTGGAGGAATGAATATCCAGGAAGGTATAATATAGGCAGGAGTAGAGGAAAATATGCAAATGCCATTTAGTTAAAACAGATCAACCAGATTTTATCATCCGAATTTAATTTTTCAAAAAGAGAAAAGAAGGGCACCGCAGAAGGATGTGATTTTATCATTCATCACTGTTCTCTGTTCTCCTCTTTCTTCCGGTTTATTCCAAACGAAACAAATTCACTTTGCAAAGCAAAAGCACAGCGGATTTTTGCATAATCGCTTTCCTAATTTAAACAGGAGCAAAAACGCTTTCTTTTTAAACTACTCGTTTGATGACCAGCTAGGAAAACGCCGGAAAGTAAGCCAGCTCAATTGCTTAATGAACCTCCCGACTCGATTTTCTATCTTGCAACTTGCAAAAATCCTGGTACTCAACCAAGAACCCGCTCTTGCTTTACTAATGGCTGTAATGTGAGGAAGGAGGAACTGGATCTTTTTTACTTCGCTCGCTTAATTCCACCTTTTTTCTCAACGTGTTTCTTAAATCCAAGTTTTTTTTTCTCCTTTGAATATGGCCATCATCAGCAATCAGCATCCTGTTCATTTCCATTCCTTCCTTCCGCCCAAACAAACTCTCCTTTAACAAGAGAAACAAAATTATTCTTACGTAATCTCTTCCCCATTCAAGCCCAACTTATTTTTATTTTATGTATTAAAGTTACTAAAAAAGAACCGGATCCATTTTTTCAGGGGAGGAAGTGAAAGTGAAACCATGAGTAAAAAAAGTGGCTTATCTTTCTCTTTTTATTTTCTTCGTGTTTTTTTCCTCTTCAACTAACTTTGATGGTAATGATGATGATGAGGAGGAGGGTGAGCGTAAAGCGTTTTGATAATAGTGTGCTAATAAAAAAAACTTTCTCTTCCCCTTTTTAAGTACTTTCACTATAACTTGTTTATGTTTTTGAGGAAAGAGGAAAGAAAAAAATATTTGAGTATTTTACATAATGGTTTGGTGTTCTGCTTCCTGTTTCTTTACGTGGGAGATCATTGCATCATCAAGATCAAGTAAAATGCACCATGCAACGATTCTTCAAAGGATTTAATATATTTGTATGGCTGGTTGTGTTGTAATTATTTGCTTATCAATCAGGATCACTTGGGTTAGGAGAGGGTACTTGATCAGCCCATTCTACTCGGCACCAAGTTGTAATTAACCGACTAGACTATAATCTAATTATTGATAAATTGTGCAGGCATTTTTTTACGTAATTGCGTAATTAAACCAGGGCCTTCTTCCAATAAAATGCTTTACGTTCCCGTCGCCTTCCGCCAAGTCAACTTCATCTGGGCAAGCCTTCCTAAAACTTAACTTGACACAAATTAGTTTTCAATTTTTATAAATGAATTTTTAACTAAATGTTTAAATTTCAGAGTTGCGAAGTCTGGCTCATCATTTGCACCACCTTCCTAATCCAATATTTCTCGGCCAGGGTGGACTGTGCCATGAGTTGGGATGAACTCGGACCGGAGGCACTTCCTCCCGAAAGCCGCACCTGCTTCGATGTAGTTGTTTCCGTATTGCTGCTGGAGAGCTGCTGCCTCTTCCTTCCCGACTTTTGGAGGTACTCCGTGTCAACCAGGTTGTTTGGAGGGGCCCTTCCTCCTAATAATAATATGCAGTGGTGGAGGTGGTGGGACCCGGAACAGTATCGGACAGTGCTCAAGGTAAGGTCATCAAGACGTTGAATGTGAATGAGGCGCTTTTAATTAATTACTTTAAACAAATGCAATCATCTTTATTTATCTATTGGATTATTTTAAGGAGCTGTTCCGCACGCAAAAGTTCATAAGTTACAGGGCGGGTGGGCTGCTGTTGATCATCAGATGGAAATCATCCCTATCCGAGAGTGAACTGCTGTCTACGGATGGGAGCCGCCGCCTATCCAAGTCTTATCGGGGGGTCGTAGCCTTCTTTGGCTTGATCTTGTTGAGAATGGCGCTTCAAGGGATTATTGTGATTTTTGCGATATTTTGCGAAAGTGTTTTCAATTTTTTTCAACTGTTGTATAGACTGATATTTGGGTAGGAGGAGTTATTTTTTAAAAGTGTTAATTTCATTAAAGTGGTTAAATAAATAATTTTTTTTTTTGGATGGGATGGACCCGCTCGTTTTCGTAGTAAAAAAATTCTTAACTACAACGAATAAAATGAGATGATTTATGAGTTATGACATAAATTATGACAAATGATTTCTACGCTTATCACAACAGCTTTTTGAGAATGGGGTTGGGATCCTAATCAGTTTGGAATGAAGCTGACATACTTCCGCTTTCACTCCAGTCAGCAGTCCTGTCTGTCTTGTCAGAGCACAATTAAAATTAAACTAGTGACTCGCCATAAACAGCCAGCCAATAAAATGCTCTACGTCCCGGTCGCCTTCCGCCACGTCAACTTCATCTGGGTGAGCACTTCCGGTGACATATTAAGAATTATAATTTTCTGTGACTGGTTCACACTGTCGACGAGTTTTGAACATGGCTCATTCGCTTAAATTTCAGAGCTGTGAGGTCTGGCTCCTGATCTGGAGCACCTTCCTAATTCAAGTCTTATCAGCATGGGCTGGTTGTTCCATGACTCCGCCTCAAACCGGGACTGACCAGGGACTTACTCCAGAAGAAAGAGCTTGTTTTCGTGTCGTGTTTTCCGTTCTTCTGGTGGAGACTTGCTGTCTTTTCCTCCCGGATCTGTGGAACTACTCCATCGCAACCTGGCTGTTGGGAAGGGCCCCTCCCCCAGCAGCGCCAGCTAATTTTCGGTGGTGGAGATGGTGGGACAGGTTTCAATATCCGCGAGTGCTAAAGGTAATGGATAAAATACCCAAACAGCCTGTTTTAAGCCGGTGAAAAAAAAACACATTTTAAAACGAAGTTTACTCTATTTTTAAATTCAAATTCATAAAAATAAAATTTCAAAAGGAGCTGTGTTATACGCAGCTTTACATACTTGTCGCTCCGACCGGACTGATGACCATTGTGGGCATCAGTTCATTTCTATCAGGAAAGGAGCTGCGGACTTCAGAGGATGAGGCTGGTTCCTTATCAGAATCTTACCGGGAGGTGAATGCTTTTGTCAATTTAGTCATGCTACGACTCACACTCAGGTTGTTTCTTTTCTTGTTTGCTCGCCGCCTGGAAAGGAGGTAAAAATTTCTTTAGTTTGGATTTATGCACTATCATTTGAATCAATTAAACTTGTGTATATTACGTAGCTTATTCATAATTAAATGAATTGTTTTTCCCTGTGACATGACGTGAGCTTCTTATATCTTCAGCGTTTTATTTGGCATCCTCCAAAAAAAATATGACTATGATTCACAAGGGAAATAACAAGCTTGAATGATGAAGCACAGCAGAATCATCTCATGGTGGAGATGGTGGTCCTCCTTCCCTTTTCTATTTTGCATATTTTTATGTAAGTCTTCCGTTTTTTTTTTGCTCCCGGAAGGAGCCCAACAAACAATCCATGTTTGTTGGGATGGAAGGAAGCATCTGCTTGAAAATGGAGTGCCTGCTCCACAACAACAACAAAAAGTAACTTTCCATCGACAACAAGCCCATTTCTCTTCCTTCTTCCTGGGTTTGAGTCTTATCTCCCGGAAAAGTTATGGAACTGCTTGTTTGTTTGGTTCTGAAAATATTTTGTCATTTTTTATGTCTTTTGGTTTGTCGCGTCCTGGATATAACTTGTTTGCAGTAAAAAAAAATATACAAGTCTATTCTGTCCCATCCTTCATCACCTTCCTCTTCCTGCCTTTGTTGGGAATAAAATATGGTTGGGACAAACCAGTAAAATATTTTATGGCATGACATGGCATTGTCAGGGAATAATGTACAAAAATAGCAACATAAAACTTACGGATGGAGTCTAGCAGCTTGCCTTCTTTTCCCCCGATAAAGTTATCCTTTCCCGTGTGAGATGATATGATCCTATTTCAGAGGCGGTGAAAGCACGACAGGTAAAGATAACAACCAGGTGGGGAGAGGAGTTATTCCAAGTCAAATATGGAATGGGACTAGTCCAATGCAATTCAAGCCAGTTCATAAATCACAAAAAAAAAGTCAAGTTGAGATATTGCATAAATAATTTGAATGAGATGGGAAGGAAGAAGGGTGAAAGCTCAAAGTGCCAGCGCCAACGGCACCGCTATTGCTATATTTTCCGGGAGACCAACATAGAAAGTCGTTGAACTGGATTCAATTTTTTATAGTCTATGCGTATTTATGTCATTCACATCGTCATGTCATGAGACATATAAGCCATATGTTTAAATCTTTTTTGAGTTCAATTCCTTCATCCCATTCCTTGGGATAAAAATGGGAAACTGGATGGAGGAGAATTAGGCAATAAAAATTTGTTTCGTATCGCATTACCCCAGAATAAAAAAAATATCCAGTTTTGGTGGTGCATAAGTAATGACGGAGACGGGATTGCTCCCTTTCATTCCAGCCATTAGACAAAAGTGAAAGGTAAATATTGGAGGGAAAGTAGCCCGGGAGTAAACAGTTTCTCTTTACCTTTGCTCTCTTTCCATTACCTCTTTTTGTGCACGAGGAAAAGGTATTTGGAGAAAGTTTAATAAAAAAGCTACAGGTAAAAAAAAATTCCCTTTGTAGCCCAGAGCATTCTTTCAGTGGAACACGGATGAATGGCTACCACCGTTCCTAAATGTTTTATAAGAGCCTCTCCACCAAAAAGGGAAGAATGGGAAACGGGAATGAAATAATTTATGATAAGCAATCACAAGCTTGGATGGATCATGATTTGAGAGAGAAGGGCTCTGCTAGTGCTGAAGAGCACTCCCCTCCTCCCACTCCATTTCATCTCCTTCTCATCTTCATCATTATTATCCATTTTCAACTTTCCTCAAATTATCATGAATAAATGATCCCACTACTTCCGGAGCAAAAAAGAAGAAGACAAAAGGGGGGAACATTAGGCAAGTTGGCTTTCCTTCCTTCAAAGAAAATTCTGGAACAATAGAATAGAACCGTATCATCTGTCAATTTTGCTTTTTTTATCCCTGGAAAAATAAATGACGAAATAAGATATGATCAAGTTTGAAATTGGAATAAATTGTAACTTGAAGTCTTTCTTTCCTCTTTTTGATTGGACTCGACTCGTGTTACTAATTATTTCAAAGGTAAATGGAAAAATTGTAGAGAAATATTGAATGTCAAAGACTCCCTGCATGCTTTCAATTTCAATAAAAATTGGATCGTTAAAAATTTGAATCTTTTCTTTTTGTTTCTTCAAATTTTGTGTTGAGCTACCCAAAAATAACTTGTATTGAACAGGCAAGTTTTATGAATGGGGAAGGAAAGGGGAAAGTAAAACAATGCACATAGCCTAAATGCCTAAATGCATCCGGATTCTCCGTTCCGCAGTTGGAGGGAACGAAGAAAGGAAAATGAGAGCATTCTCTTTTCTGTTGGGGGGAAATGATGAGATGGCTTCCTTTTCAGAGGAACTTTGTGTTTTACAATGCAGTTCAGCATCATCAAATGGGAGGGAGGATGCTTTTGAACAAACTCCGCTCGTTTTTCAGATTTCTTCCTACATTGTTCGGCTTGGAGGAAAGTTCAAAGTGAAAGTTGAATTAAAGTTCTGCTGCTTCCCACATAAGAATGGGTAGACCGGATGAAGCAGTGGAGCGGAGGGGCCATTGTCTTAATTATATTAAGAGTAGAGCAGCTGCAGTTGATTTTGATTATCTTTTAAGATGATTGATTAGTTCCTTTATGTGGTTCCCCTTGTGGCCCGGGAAGAAGACAAGACGCATGACTCATTTCATAACATAACATCTTGCTGAATAATAACAAAGTTGACTCATGTGGCAGTTAAGCCACAACACATTTCATATTAGAAAGATGCTTGTTCCTTGATAATCAAGCCATGCATTTCACACTTTCTAGGGTTCAGCAAAAAGGACTCATATTTTAATTTGGGTTTGGGGCAACTTGGGATCAA
>JAQIWX010001320.1:0-10712 GCA_034696785.1 Lepidocyrtus cyaneus
ATATAAATTAAACGAATCAGAATTTAGTAATTAGGTTGAACATATTACCGCCAATACTTTAGTTTTAGTCATTGTGTGTTACGGATTGATGAACAGATCCGTAATTCACATGTCTCATATGATGTTGATTTGTAAAGGGTCTAGATGACTAATCTGAGAATGTCAGTGCCTGTTAAAATTGATAGGTCCGCAATTTGAGAATGCGACAAAAACACACAGTTTCAATTTAACTTGAACTGTCCTATTTATAAAAAGGCTGCTTCCTTTTTGCACAAGTTGAAACAGTTTCTTTCGTCATCATATGCATATCCCTTACTAGTAACTGAGCTATAATATAACATAACGTTATAAAATGCACACAAATTATTATGTAAATATTTAAAAAAGGTTACAAATAATATTCCCAGAATTCTCTCATAATTATGACGGGATGTATTAGACACACACACACACAGACAGACTCATTCTCTTTCTTTGCCATATTCCATGCCATCCTGAGTGATGAAAGTTTCATTTAATGCTTGATGTGGTTTTAATGCCTTGTTTACATTTTTTATGGCTTCATGCATACCATCCCACTCGACTCCCTCTCCCTCCTTCCATGAGGCTGGAGAGGAAAGTATGCAAGCATGCCAGTAGAAAGGAATTTTTGTTTTACGTTAAGTTACAAAAAAGTAGGCCATCTTACAAAATTTCACCTGGGGTTATTACCAAATTACTTTGGAAGAAGACTGAATTCGTGATGAGTTCACTAGGAAAAAAATTAGCTCTTCGCCTAAATTTTTCTGTTTTTTTTCTGGTGAAGCAACTTCCTGTGACCTGGCAAGGTAAAACGAAAATATTGCAAGCTCATTATTCACTCGCAGGAAATGCCAAGTTAAGGATGATGATCTGATTACGTAATTTACTCAAGCGAGCTGTATGTCAATTCACATTCACGTAAATATTTGCCTGGTTGGGTTAATGTTATGACACGACACGACATGTCGTCAAACAAACCTTCTATTCTCAAATTAATCAGTCCTAATTTAACTGCATTCACGAAGGCATCCTTCATTTATTTGCATAATAATAATACTGCCTAATTTTCAAGGGATTACGCAAGTCTACTGCTAAAATAGAAGCTTTTGAAATGCCGATGATATATTCCACATATTTCCAAACATATGTTGATTTCACCCCATTCATTCAGCAAGGGAAGCCTCATGAATCCCATGTTGCAGACAGACATGGACTTTGGAATGGAGTGATTTCCATTTCTATTTTCTTCTTCATCGGGAAAGGCTCATGCTCGCCGTTCCCATTCCAATTTATTACCAGGAAGACATAGGCATAGATATGCCCAGGTAGGGAAATCAAGCCAAGTCCCTATTGTGTCTAGTTGCTCTCCTATTCATTACACTTTCATATTTTTTTTTGCCTTTTGGCTCCCAAAAAAATCTCTATTGAACATATTATCTACATTGAATATTGGCTGAGCTGAAGTAAATGAACTTTTATTTTCCATCATCATATTATTCATCTGGGAGCAGGAGCTTCTTCAATATATATCCCATATGGTCCAATTAAAATTTGACCTATATTCCTAGCTGAGTTCCATATCCCATTCTTCCCTCGCCGTTGTTGTTTTCCTTTCATCTTCAATTTTCTCTGGGATGAAGAAGCCCACACAGGCAAAAGCAATAACAACAACAAGGATGTTGATGCTGATGGAGCATAAGCATCATCCTTCACTTCGGATTTGCGTTCTGCATTCGTTGTTCATCATTCCATTCCCTTTTTTCCCACTCTCGCTCTCTCTCCCTCTTCATTTTACTATTTTCTATCTGATCAGATCAGAAACTACTTACTATAGAGGGGAGGGAGTAGAGAAGACATCTATATTTCAGCAGAGAAAAAAAAACACAGTTTGACCTTCCGCATCACATCCTGGTTGATATTGATTTTCGTTTTCTGGAGAGAGAGAGAGAGCCCATTTTTTTCAACGTGTCATGATTTTATTTTCCTCCTATGCATTTTGTTTGCTTTTACTAATACCTATCCAGTTAAAGGGAAAAGTTATGCGAGACCTTGAAAAAAACTTACATATTGAAAAAAAAGTTATGGAGAATGGAATGGGATAGATTAGATGGGAGCGAAAAGCACTTCCTTCTTTGACATCATCATCATCCCCATCTCATCTGACTCTCCGCAGGTGGAATTTTGTATTGGATGATGCGGAGAAGTTGTATTCCAAATCGAAGGGAAAAATAGTGTACAGGGCTTCCTATGTTTTTGGAGAATGGACGGCCTTGGAAAAGGTCAGTCAGTATGCCAATAGTAGTGAGCTGGAAGTCACTTTTCCTCTCACCTTCTATCCAAGATACAATGCGGATGGGCCAAATTAACTGTGAAGTATTCTAGTGGTATTTAAAAAAATATTTGATTACATATTGTCTATATTACGATTCCTTTTTGCCAACAAATTGCGTCATAAAATCCGGGGTCTATTACAGTTTTTTAAGCTTCAACGAATGAGCCAAATATTTGGAATTGTACTTCATTTCAATTCACTATCTGCTCTAGGAACTACTTAAATAAACTATTTAATTCATTTTTAAAGTAAGTGCATTATTAAAAAAAACAATGTACCTTTTCAAACGGCAAGCCTGTACCAATCGAATCTTATCTTATCATTTACTATGATACTGTAATTTTGTAACAGAACCAATTACGTCTACTTTAGTTAGATGATTTGTATCTTTAGAAGGAGTCGATGCAAGTTCAAATTTTGCTTTTTAACTTGAGATTTATCATTTTCGATAATACGTTGTTATCATTTATATTAATTTAGTTATAAGAGCATTTCAATCAGATCATCGATTGATTGCATCTTAAGTTCCTCAGTCCAAGGTTAGCATTGGCATTGATTGTTTAATATTTTTATTTACATTGTTAGATTGAGGAGCAGCATGAGTTTAGCTGTAGTTTTAAATGGGTACGTACTTACTTCACACTATATTTTTTAAAACTTTCACAAATTCAGTAGGAAAAAAACACGAGTTAAATAAATGATTGGTTAAGCTTAAAAACAAGATGTGTAACGATATCATTCATATCATTTACCTCAGGCAACTCCCAATTATGGGGTGAACCCTTCCAAGTCTGCAGAAATCAAAAAGGCAAATAATAATTGAGTTGACCTCAGCTACGCCACTATTTTTGAATTGGAATAAAATCAATGATATGCAGAGTAATAAGACATCTTATGACATCTAAAAACATCGGAATACAGGGAAAACCGGAAATTGTTTTCGGAAAGAGTTTAGAAAAATGTAAGGTTTGTTTGTATGATAAAAGGTTTTTAAATTATCTCTACGAATCTATTCTGACAAAGATAGCTCTTGCTTGGAAATGGTGTAGACTTCAGTTAATCCAATGTTACTTTCGTTTCTTAAAATCTCACATGATAACTACTTTACAATTCTACAAACTATTTTGATGAGCCAGAGACAGTTGTTATTTCAATGTGTCAAAATTTAATCCAGGAAGCCATGTGAAATTGCCAAAATCCCGTCAGCTGAAGTAAGTAATCCATGTGTAATCTGCATATTATTTCTGGTTACGGCTCAAATGTATCAGGACAGCTAAAGCATTTGGCAAGGAAATTGCAGTTGCATATTTTAATCTATTTCACTTATATTTTTGCAAAATTCTTTATTACTTGAAATTTTTGCTTTTTCAACTGTCGCCACATCCTCTCCGGCTTTCCTCCTTCATCATTTCAATTCTCCACGGCTCATTTCCCTCCATCCATAGATAATCTATCTATTCAACAGGAGTACCCTCAGCTCAGCCATTTCTGGTAAAAAAACTAACAAACAAGAGGAGACAAAATTCTCTTGATTAGGCAGATACATTTTTTTTAGCTCGGTCCGATTATCTAGAAAGTTCAACTGCGGAATGCCTCCCGTCATGCATCATCTTCTTCCCCTTGCTCACTCCTCATCTCTTTGCGGCTTTTCTCCTAATTATGAATTCTGTGCTAGACTAAACTTACAAATAAAAGTAGCTAATTTTGCATTGTCATTACGTAATATATATCCTACAAACAATCAAATTAATGTAGTTAACAATTATTTTCAAGAAAAAATAAGGAAGGAAGTTCTTCCTCATTAAATGAATTACATCACGTCTGTCCATTCGTCGTCTGTCTAGCTATTCGAAATATTGCCTATTAATCAACTCAAATCATACTCATTTCATGTAACCAAATCATCATCAAACCTGTCTGGAAGTGGAACTACGAAGACAAAATTGAATTTGAACACGACGCGCCGATCTTGATGTATGGTCAATTACTCACTTTAAAAAATTGCACAATTTTTTCCAATCAATTTTGAACAGCCTTTGACTTGGCATGAGCGAGCCAAGAAAAAAAATCTGCAGAACAACAGACAACCAACTAGAATCATATTTTATTTTAGAAAAAAATTGCACACCTCAAATTTGCAAGCAGCAGCAGCTCCTTCGAAAAAAATACTTTTCATTTCAACAAACAACTTAATTCTCTTTTTTTTGTTTTCAAAATGCGTAATGCAATTTCCACTGCAGATAAACAAACGTGCGTTTTTCCCTTCTGCAAAATACAAGTGACTTTTTTGGATTATATAATCTTAAAGCAATACAACTTTAAATTTTTTTAAATGTTTGAAATGACTATATCGTAGTGCCTTTGGCAAGTACGTAACCTTTCATGCACGTAATATTTCCTCTATCATTTTTACTAGCTCTGGCTCTGGTTAACAGTACGATACTTTTTGTTTGCAAAACACCTTATTCATTTCCTGAGGTGCTGGCATGGCACTGTCTCTGGCAAGCCAGTTTTTTCTCCCTTTTAGATATGATAGGGGTTACCAACATATTTTTATTTCATTTTTTTTAGCATTTTTTTTTATCTTCTAAAACGTTGAAAGGTGTTTGCCCAAGTACGTGCAACATTCTTACACATAAACAATGTTTCTGCAATAAAAAAGAATCATTTTTTTTGCAAGGAAAAATCGCACGTCCAACTGAACTACTGCCATTACAACTCACCAACAACAGCTTTGATGCGAAAAAAAACAGTCATCGAGTCATATGGCTTATGTATGTTCTTATCATGATCGAGTCATCTCCGCAAATTTTTCTTTCTTGCTTGATTCACTTTTTCCCATACGACTCCCTCTTCCTTATCGTATTATGACATCGCACTGCTATAATCACAAAAAATGAATATGTCATGCGTGGATCGAGACTATTTCTATTTTATTGTAGAATTGTTTCAAATTGGTCATATCATATCATCAATATTTTTTTCCTGATCCATCTGCCAACCACGTACGACAATGATGATGTAATGATCAATCACCATCATCAGCATCGTCATTGTGAATGAATTATGATAATGATGATAGACTACCCATATTTTTTCAATGATGATGATGACGAGGAAGTGCGGAAGTTGAATGGAATAATTGAAAACTCATCATAAAAAAATAGGAAAAAAAAAGAATGATGCAGCTCTAAACAAGGAGGAGTCCATTAGATTTTATGCAATTGCATTTCCTTCCTCCTAGCACAAAAACCGCTTAGTATTTTCGAGATGATGTCACATCACATCATCCAAATAAAAAATCTAAAAGTGAATCCATCTATTCTTTAGTAATAATGTTAATGATGATTTCTAATTTGTGCATATAAAAGTTATACACAGGGCACTAGCTATTACGTATTAGGTAATTCTTCTCGAGAGAAAGAAGGAAAAAAACCTGTTCTGTTTTTGTCATGTTTTTTTTTCTTCTTCTGCATAATGTAATAATAATAAGGCATTTGGTATTGTTATGATCTTGACTAAAATGATCACTTTTTATTATGATCCACCTTTTTTTGCATGTTGTATGGCCCATGATCATGATCATCATCATTCATCCTCTTAGAAAAATGATCTTGTTTGAAATTTGATTTTTTTTTGCGAGGATACATTGTTGGATGCTGTCCCTCCTCTTTAGGTTAGTAATGGAGGCGCCTTCACTGTACCTTCATGAAAAAGAGAGAGAAAAAAATGTGAGGGTATTTCCCACATTGGATTTTGTTTTTCGCGAATGTTGGTAATGTCATGTAGGAAGTTCACATTTGCAAAGGAAGAAAAGGGGAAAATGATGAATGTGAATAACATTATTTTTGTCTGGTGCTGTTTGGTGAGAGGACTGCAAAGATATAAAACGGATGTGAAGAAAAAATAACACAGCACGCGAACTAGAGGAAAATATAATATTGCACAATTTTTTAGGAGGATGTGGTGGTGTTGGTGGGGAAGTCACCTTCGCCTTGCAAATATTATTTTTTTCCTAAGGTTGGGGTTGGTTTGTTGGGGATGATGATGGATCCTCCTAAAAGTAACGAAATAGAAATGAGGAAGGAAGTGGTGGGAAGGAGAAGGTGAATGGCAACAAGTTTCAAAGGGAAGTAGACGTAACCCCTAAGAAAAATTATGGGATGGATGAATTAGTTAAATAGATGTTAATGTTAATGTCGTGGTTGACGGTGACTGGTATGGTGTACATGAGAGAGGGATGGCATGACTCATGTCAAGTTGGATAAATAGTACATAATTGTAATACATATGTGAATCATGATGTGTTGCATAAAAGTGTCGAGAAATTGTAAGCCCGTATGTACGTATGTATGGTCCGGCAGAATTCGGTGAGAGAAAATGCGTTTAAAACTACTAATTTCAAGAATCTATTTGGTATGCAAGTAGTACGCCTTGCTACGGCAGGTTGACAAGGGCAAGCACAATTGCAATATTATTACAGGTACTACTTGAAATTAATTTAAAATATTATTATATATTATTAAACAATTATTATTAAGAATGTCTAGAACCTACACAGTGTACGAGTTGTTTCAATTTGATTTACAAGTTTAAAGACGTCGATATAATCAATGATTATCGGGAAAGGAAAACAATATTATTTTCCAAAATACCCTACAACAGTACATCCCGTCTTTTCTTGATATTCATATTGGGATAGAGACATTTATTTACCCACTTAATTTTTTGATTTCACAAAGGTCTTGGGGACCTATTGGGATAGGACGGGGACAGTCCTTCATGACATGACAAGCATGGCATTGTAATGACCGCATTGCTTCCGTTGCATTGCATTATTTGATTGGATTGGTTTCATTTCTTCACTGCACTTACTTGAACTTGCCCCTGAGCCAACATACTCCCGTCCTGTCCTCCTCTCTAAGGACGAAAGTTATTATTTATAATATGATTTAATGTTGTTGTGCTGCTGCTCATAAATCTGCATAATTTCTCAATTCGCATTTTCTCCGTACGCAGCAACTAACTAACTAACCTGGTTGGTTCTTCAAAAAAAAAATCAAAATTCTAAGCCATTTCTTTGTGCGTAGGCAGAAAAAAAGGAGAAATAGAAAACAGACTCAAATCCAATCCACAACAACACATCCAATTTATGGTAGGTAAAGTGATCATACCCCAACCCATATCAGATAGCAAAGGAAAATACGATTGAATATTTATATACCTACTCATATTCGATTGGATGCGTACGGCCATGACTAGGACAAGGTATTTTAACCCTGCTTCATTTACATTTTTTATGGTGATGATGATGATGATAAATGGCTGCCGACCTCCTAATTCCGTCTTTACGTATTTGGTCATCCAAAAACCGTGTTACAATGTCACAACCGGCAAGTTACAAGATGTTGACCTAACCAAAACAACTTGATCAGCCAATATTGCAAATATTATTTGCAAACATTGTTGCAGAAAATGAAATCAGCATTTTTTTGCAAAAAAAATATTCCTCCATTCATGAAACTTTTGCAGTGCAGAATTATAGTAAAGAATTCAATAAGCTTATACCTAATTTCCCCTGGCGTGAAATGCCCATTTTGATAGTCACCTATCTAATAATGACTATTCTGAGAGAGTTAATTGGATGATGCTCATCATCATTACCGTGATCATCACCGTATGTCTCTGTTAAATAGGCGCATTGAGCCCATCACATCAAAACATAAAGTTTGCATAAGAAAATCTTCTTTTTTTTTCAAAAAAGAAGAAGAAGAAGGAATGTGAAAAGCGAGTGTCAAGGATATGGGCTCCTATCATCATAAATTCTAAACTTCTTCAACTTCCTAAACCATGGCCATGGTAGGCATACCTTTCCTTTAAATAAAGCTGGCGTACTTTATTTTGCAAACTTCAAAATGAAAATATTTGAGCGTGTTGGCGTTTTTTTTGTATGTATGTCGGTTAGTCTGTATTATATGACTTGGTTGTGATCATGATGATCATGGCATTTTTAAGGTTGGCTGAGGTGCTATCATTATCCTCACCATCCTCATCATCATCACATCAGTTTACTGAATAAAACTTTGACTCTTCTTCAGTTACAATATTTTATGTGGAGGAGTATTAAACTTTTTGGTTATTTTTGCGTTTGATGTGATGTTGCAAAAAAAAAGTTTTCATTTTCACTGAACTTGAAGAGGAAAAAGCCTCTCCTTTCATATCTTTTGTGGGGAGCACGCGCAGACATGGCAATGGCATTAGCACAGATTCGACCAAGCGTAACAGCAAGCGTGGTAGTACTGTAACAAAAGTCACTCTTTCCTTCAACTTTTGAAGAAAAAAAATTAGTGATTATCAGAGTCAAAAGGGAAGAGTAAAGTAAAGAGTGAAGGTTTTCATTTCTAAGCTTTTTAATGGGAAATTCCCTCTTCTGCTGACAAAAAAGGTGTTATTTTCGTTTTCAAAAAGTGAAATGGATGGGGCGGTAAGATGGAAAGCATTCGGAGGCTTCCATCGTCCCATCCAGGAAAAGTTAAAATTAAGTTGGCCCATTTGTCAAATAAAATTGCGGTGTGTTGTGGAAAGTTAAATTAATTAATTAACTAAGGAGGAAAATGAAGGGACGGAGGACTTCACCAGTTCATTTGCATATTTCATTGTTGCCATCTTCTCCGACAGCAAACTGTGTCTCTGTGTGTGCTTCTGCTCATGTTGATGATGATGACGAGGAAACTTTTTTAACTTTTGGAAACCCTAACGATAACCATGTGACCCCTCCCCTATTTACAGAGTTGAGAGGAGTGGAGTCATGCGACTCTTGCCTACACTGACCCTAGTGGTGCTGACCGGGTCAGCGCTGGCAATTATCAGGTACACCTCATATGACGACGCTTTATCCTCCTCCGGACTGAGCCGGTCCTCAGATGACGGAGCAGATGACAGAAGTGGGAGGAGTAGGCGGAGTGCGAAATCATCCAGCAGGAGCTCAAATGGAACGGAGGCATCATCCCATCAGAGACACCAAGGAGGGGAGGAGGAGGAGAGCCCATCATTCTTCAGCAGTATTCAGCACAGATTCAAGAGATCCTTTTTTAGTCATGACTCAAGTAAGCCTAAGAAATCCTTATTTCCATTTTTTTGTGTTTGCTAAAGAAACAAATCATTTCATCAGCTTTGTACTCTCAAACCAGAAACTAAGCAGATACTTATCGTCAGTTCAATTTTTGTGAAGAGAGGAAGAAATTCAGCAGTATACAAAAAGGACAACAAAATTGTAACTAATTGTCTAGCCAAATGTTTAGGAGTAATTAGTTTACTACAGATCACACTAAAATACATTGACAATGGTTGGACATTTGGAACTGGATAAGTTATTATATTGATACGATTACTCGACTCGACTGCATTACCTCCGGATTTAATATTTATGATGATGACTTATTTATTTGATTGTGAACTGGGGACATTATTTATTTTATTATCCAAGAAAAGAAAATCAGAAAATATAGACGCAGATTACTTTTTAAAGTGGCAATTTTAAACACGTAAGTTGTACAGGTCGACTTCCATAAATCCTAAGCATGGGAAAATAGATTGGTGATGACCGAAATTAGACTACCAAACTCTTATTAACATATTAGCTAGCATGAAGTTATTGAATCGAGCTTTAAATTTTTCTTACTAGAATCTGCGTTAATTTACATGAAACACGAGATGATATATGAATAGCTGTTTTTATAAGGACGACAGATGTAATTGATACCGATTATTAATACCCACATAACATGTTTGTATTAATATGCGAGCTACATACTTCTATTATACATGCCTAATTACTACAGTTTTATATCCCAGTACAAATGTTTCAGATAAAAATCAGCCAATTCATCATTTATTAATTTTTTTTAAATGTTTAAAATATTTTTTGAATATTTTTCTCACTATTTTTTTATTGCAGTTCAAGGAACGCGCAAGTTCTCTGTAAATATTAAATTGTTTTTTTTTCCTTCTGTAAATATGTATTAGGAATCTTCCATTCAATGCACTTTGCGCTTTTCATGTTTGCCTTGTTTTAAAGTTCTGTCTTGCCGTCCATTTCTGACTTTGTGATGGATTAGGGGCCATAAGCCAAAGCCATGCCATACGCTCGCGATTGTATAATTACTCCTTCCTCCCCAAAAAAAACGATTAACTAAATGCAGTTGTTTTCACTAGAACAAATCCCAACCCAACGAACAATACAATTATTAGACTTGGCCATTTCATGTATTTGCATACTTTTCATCTTGCCTCCGCATGAGCTCTCGGTTTGCAAGTGACCATTCTAGGTTAGAATAGGTACTTTTAGGGGCATTTATAA